>RCUC01126781.1:0-83255 GCA_003697995.1 Taxidea taxus jeffersonii | reverse complement strand
AGATCCAGATCAGCCAACCTCTTGCTCATCTTTGAACAAGAAGATACTTGCTAATATTGAAGAACAAAGTTGATAGGCTGACACTACCCTACTTCAAGACTTACTATAAAACTACAATAACCAAGAAAGTGTGGTACTGGTGAAAGAATAGACAATTAGATCAATGAAACAGAACAGAGAGCCCAGAAATAGACCCCCTTGGGGCCCCTGGGTGGCTCAGTGGGTTAAAGCCTCTGTCTTCGGCTCAGGGCATGATCTCAGGGTCCTGGGATCCAGCCCTGCATCGGGCTCTCTGCTCAGTGGGGAGCCTGCTTCCCCTTCTCTCTCTCTGCCTGCCTCTCTGCCTACCTGTGATCTCTGTCTATCAAATAAATAAATAAAATCTAAAAAAAAAAAAAAAAAGAGATAGACCCCCTTAAATGCAGTCAACTGATCTTTGACAAAGGAACAAAAGTAAGAGAGTGGACCAAAGAGAGTCTCTTCAACAAATGGTACTGGAACAACTGGCCGTTGACATGCAAAAAATCGAGTTAGACATAGACTTTACATTCTTCATAAAAATTAATTCAAAATGTGTCACAGTTTTAAAAGTAAAATGCACAATTATAAAACTGTAGAAGATACCATAGGAGAAAATCTAGATGACCTTGGTTATGGTAATGACTTTTTAGATACAACAAACAACAAAGGCATGATCCATGAAGAAATAATGGATAGGCTGGACTTCATTTAAGTTAAAAACTTCTGCTGGTCCATGCAAGACAATGTCAAAAGAATAAGAAGACAAGCCACAGATTGGGGAAAAAAAATAATATCCAGAAGATATTATCTTATAAACGACCATGATCCAAAATAAACAAAGAATTCTTAAAATTCAACAACTGTTATAAAAATGGCCCAAAGACCTTAACAGATAACTCACCAAATGAGATATATATATGGCAAATAAGCATATAAAAGATGCTCCACATCATATGTCATCAGGGAAATACAAATTAAAACACCATCAGATGCCATTACACAACCTAAAACACTGACAATACCAAATGCTGACAAGAATGTGGATTAACAGGAATTTTCATATACTGCAGGTAGAATAGCCACTTTGGAGGACAGTTGGGTGATTTCTAACTAAACTAAGCATACCGTTTGCATATAATCCAGCAATCATACTCTTTGGTATTTGCCCAAAGAAGCTGGAAAGTTATGTCCACAGAAAAACCTGTACTTGGATGTTTATAGCAGCTTTATTCATAATTGCCAAAATTAGGATCAATCAAGATGCCCTTCAGGGAGTGAATGGATATATGAACTGTGGTATATCCAAACAATGAAATATTATTTAGGACCAAAATTAAATGAGCCATCAAGCCAAGAAAAGACATAGCATAGCATTAATTGTATATTACCAAGTGAAAGAAACCAATTTGAAAAGCCTACATACTATATGGTTCCAAGCATATGACATTCTGGAAAAGGCAAAAGTATGGAGACAGCAGAAAGACTAGTGGTTGCCAGGGATTGACAGTGGGGAGAAATGAACAGGGAGAGAACAGAGGATTTTTAGGGGAGTGCAAATATTCTGTATGATAATGTAATGATACATACACACATACTTTATCGTGCTTACTAAAAGATAAAAGAATTACCACCAATTACTACCATAAATCATCACCTCAACCCTTCCTCCCACTTAATAAAAGAAAAGGTGTGGCGATAAGAGAAGGTTTTCTTGGAGCTAGGCCTTTGAGGAATGCAGGGTTCATTCATGAAGACAATCATTAATTCCCTTCCCTTCTTGTGGGTTAGGAGGAGAAAAACATCTCTCCCAAAACAAATGAGGAAAGGGTCCAAGAGTATCACTCCTAAAACTTGAGTTCTTGAGAAGGAGAGACTGCCATCTTATTCTCTGTGCAAATAAGCATCTCTGTCCTTATAGCACAGCTAAACCAAGGAGGGATTAAAGAGGCCTCTGTAGAATGTGTCACCTGAAGTCTGGGTCTATGAGAATACAGAAAATGATGATCATTTCTAATTTAGAGACTTGGAAGTCAGATTGTCTGCTAAAATAGATCATTGAGTGGGCCTTACAGTGGTGCGGTGTGCTAGGGAAGAAGATGGGAGTGACACCACTCCATGCCAGGCTCTACATCCCTTGGAGGGTAGAGAAGGAGACCCTGGAATCTCCCTAGTTTTACATCCTGAAGGTCCAGTTGGCTGTGGGCAAAGAACAGAATGCTTTACCCAGAGAAGTTGTTACTATTGTGTACCATTGATGGGGTCAATCAGAGTCATAGTTATTTCTCTGAGAGGTTCCTCAGCAGTAGAGTTTCCCAGGAAATTGAACATTACACCAAGGAAACCATAAGACTTATCTGGAGACCATGCACCAGCTGTAGTCCTTTCAGCAGACAGAATCAGGCCAGTTCAAAGCAATGCCATGGACACCACTCCACTATCTACATGTGTCTAGTCATACGGAGATCTTTGCCTTCCCTATCCTTTTCTCCTTCCCTGAAAAAACCAGAGGCTCAAGGCCCAGAATAGGTAATGGACGTTAGCATAAGGAACCCTCTTTTCCACCATTTCACAAAGTGAAGGATCTTAGTTTTAGTTTCCAAAGGGAAGGGCCATAAGCTGAAGTCAGACAGAAGATTAGAGGTTTACTCTAAAGTGAACCAAGTGGCTGGAAAAATCATAGAATCTACCCTGCATGGCATTAAGAAGTACGGAAGTGGGATTTAATAAAGTAAATTTAAAAGCAGTGACAGAGAGAACAAAGCAAAACAAAACATAATTATGTTTCATGTTTATACCCATCAAGTTATCCTACTCAATTATGTAAGAAATACGGATGCACTTCTTTGTCTTTTCACTCATTTTTGACAGTACTCCGCCTTAATCTACATTAATAAATAAATGTTTCCAAACCATACCACAAGTCTTTATCACATATCACTAATCTTTTACTGTACACTTTACCAAAAGGAAAAATAAAATTTTAATGAGACAGGGTAGAGGATGGCGAGCTTTATTTTTCATTTGGAAAAATCTGCTTTGCTGCTACTCAAACACTTGTTGGGGAAAGTGAAGGAAAGTTTCATATTTAATTGAACCGGCAGCTGCCTCTACCTCTAAAGCTCTCCCCTGGCTCTTAATGCTCTTGGGAAGCCCCTCTGGAAGCTGCCTCTGGAGCATCGTTTAGCTAACCTCAGTGGTGGGAAACCTCATCCTCTGAGGGTGAATGTGATTTTTGGAGACAGCCTAAACTCAATTTCACACATTTTTCATGTATTAGATATCAATCATCGTGCTAAATTCTAAGGATGGAGCATTTTATATTAAGGGAAAAAAAAAATCTAGGCCTTTGTATCCAGACATGGATTTAAATCCATGGCTATAGATATCACTGACCACAAGAATGCTCCTTAATATCTTAGAGCAACCCTTTATTCATTAGTGAAGTAGAAATAATACTTTATAATTATAATACCCCGTATTAGAAGACTTAATGATGGGACGCCTGGGTGGCTCAGTTGGTTAAGCAGCTGCCTTCGGCTCAGGTCATGATCCCAGCGTCCTGGGATCGAGTCCCACATCGGGCTCCTTGCTTGGCAGGGAGCCTGCTTCTCCCTCTGCCTCTGCCTGCCACTCTGTCTGCCTGTGCTCGCTCTCTCTCTCTCTCTAACAAATAAATAAATAAATATTAAAAAAAAAAAGAAGACTTAATGATCTATTATTTGCCAAGTGTATAGTATCTAGGATTTAGTAAACACCAAATGCTACCCACCCCCATAGAGAAACAATTTATCATGTCATGGCCCCTGAACTTACAGTCTAATTGTGAAGACAGGCATATAATGATAACCACAATAAAATGTAAGTAGGAGCAGACTGCTATGGATATAAAGAGAGAGATGATTGACTTTCTTTGGGGAGCTGGAACAGAGTTGAGCTGAGGCTTGCAGAAAGAGAAATTCTTCAGGTAGAAAAGGTGTTCAGCACAGAGCAATTCGGGCAGAGCCAAAGGCAGATGCAGAGAAGTATGAAATGTTTGATATATTTGGAGAGCGAGAAGAAGTGAAGTGTGGCTGGAGCATATGGTATGTGGGGGGAAATGGCAGGAGATGTTGCCGGAAAAGCAGACAGGGCCAAAATGTCAAGGACCATCCATGCTCTGCTAAAGGGTTTGGCATTTATCCAGCAGGCAATGGGATCCGGCGGAGGTTTTTAGCAGGGCAGTGAAATGAGTACATTTGTTTTTTAGGAAATATTTCTCTGGCATCAGAGTGGCTGATGAATTGGAGTGGAGAGAAACCAGTGTCAAGACTTAACAGCAGTAGCCTCCTAACTGGGCTCCCTGCCACCATTTTAGATACGCTGAAGTTGCAGTGCCTATGGGACATCCAGTGAAAACCACACTCACGTAGCTAAACATAGGAAAATCCCACTTAGGGCCAGATCAATTACAGGGTAATTATTTCCACTGCTAACACATTCCTTGCTTTATGAAAGGATTCATTTCAGGAGCTCAGAGCTCCTTTAAATAGCAAACTTCTTAGTGCATTTAGGCATCACTGTACAGATCATTAGCTACTACAGAGAGGTGGAGAAAAATCAAGAAAACCTAAAAGACACAGTCTCAAGAGTCTTACTAAAAATGATCTTGGAACTAAAATGAAATAGTTTTGAAGTTATTGTGTATCAGTGAAAAAAGAATTTGATTTAGAAAACAGTTCAGATATAATTTACAGACCTAGTTATTTCATAAGATGAGGACAATGTGTGTCCTGATATTCCAGAGAATGCATCCCATAAATTTCAACTATGAGAGCCCAAAATATTGTTGGGAAATCTCTTTGAGGATTGCCTACAGAATATCCTTTGGATTATCCTAATGGCTATTTGTCTGCGAGTGTCTTATTGCACTGAGATCAATATCGGTATACAGTGTGCCTTATAAAGTATCTTTTGTTGAACTAGTTCAGAGATTCCTTGCTGGTAAAGAAAAGTTATTATCAGAAACTGAAAGTTGCTTATCAACATTTATTGTTTTCTTCTGTGATAACAAAATACTTTTGTTATATTATTATTATTATACAAGTACTTTATAGAAATTATTATATTATTATTATACAAGTACTTTATAGAAAAAAAAATCCTTTATTAGTCTTCCTTGTAGCCATATGTGGCCATCTGTCCAAAGTCAAGCTAATAGAGATGAATTGAAGTATGTTACGAGATATTCAAAAAAGCTGATTAAAATGAGCTAATTTGGCTTGGAGGAAGACATTTTGTTTGCCTCTGCTTCTTCCTGCTGCCATTATGGAAATGTAGATGCAATGGTTAGAATTCCAGTAACCATCCAAGAGGTGATGAACCCTATCACTGAAAGTGCAAAATAGTAAAATAGAAACCTGAGATTACAATGTCCTCTGCAAATCCTATGCCAGTTATAATTGTATACCTTTGGACCTCTTTTATATAACAGAAATAAACTTCTAGGGGTGCCTGGATGGCTCAGTGGGTTAAAGCCTCTGCTTTTGGCTCAGGTCATGATCTCCGGGTCCCGGGATTCAGCCCAGCATTGGGCCCTCTGCTCAGCAGGGAGCCTGCTTCCCCCTCTATCTCTGCCTGCCTCTCTGCCTACTTGTGATCTCTGTCAAATAAATAAATAAATTATTAAATAAAAAAAAGACATAAACTTCTATCTTGTTTAAGCCACAAGTATGAATTTGTTTTGTTATATCAAGGTTAAAATTAATCCTAACTGACACACGTCATATTACAATAGAAAGCATTCTTGTCTACATAACTTATCAGGATAAGCATACACAAAATGAATTAAGAAGAAATGTTCTATCATCCTGAATTTTCTAGTTTAACAGATAATAGTAATGAGAATAAGAATAGAGACAGGCACTTTTCTATACATGACCACATGTATTTCTTGGTGTAATTTGTGACAAATCAGCAGGATTTCTACTCCCCATGAACAGATGATGAAATTGAAATTAAAACTCAAAGTGACCTGCCCAAAGTCAAATCATTGCAGTTGATAGAGTTGGAAATCAAACTCTTTGACTTATAATTTATTAATTTTCTGCTGATAACTTTCAGGTTCAATATATGTGAAAATTAGTCAAAATTCCATTTATTACCTGATTCACTTATATGATCCGTTGTTTAAAGACACTGAAAAATAAGCAGTGAAAACTGCCATCCTTGAAAGAAGGGAAACAAATATGGTGGGCA
The DNA here is from genome assembly GCA_003697995.1 of Taxidea taxus jeffersonii. Lineage (NCBI taxonomy): Eukaryota > Metazoa > Chordata > Mammalia > Carnivora > Mustelidae > Taxidea > Taxidea taxus. The sequence goes on along the minus strand of RCUC01126781.1, from coordinate 77,000 downwards.
TTACCATTACTCCAGTAAGAAGTTTCTAGGTAGCAGCACAAAAAGGAAGAACCCAGACAGCCCACAAACTCACTGAGTTGAGGAAATAGACCCAAAAGTTCAGGGAGCCAAGGTGGCTATAACTGCAGGGCAGAGTACCAGAGAGAGAAAGGAAAAATCTGCATTTCTACACAGTCTGCTCAGTATTTGGAAGGGTACTGATATGTATGAGAGGAAACTACCCAAGACGAGGAAAACAACCACTAGAAATAAGTTTTGGTGCTCACACAGATCTGGAAGGAGTTCATGCTCCCACAGATCAGAATAAAAATACCTAGTAATACCAGAGGCTTTAGGAAGGGAATTACCGCTAAGCAGGGTCGGGCCTGGTTAGTACTTGGATGGGAGGAAGGGAATTACTTTCAATATTAGCATGTTGATAAAATTCTGGAAAAGTCAACACTATAGTCACAGAAAACAGATGGAAGAATGGACAGTTGCATAGCCACCTGGGACTTTATTAAATTAAACACAAGTGACAATTGTAGCACTTCTGCTTGACTTTGGTTATTTATTATAGAATTAACCAAACAACCGCTAGTCAATACTTCCCAGCCAAGCACTGTTCTACGTATATCAGAGGAAGTTGAGAGGCAACATGGGGGGTTTGGGGGTAGGAAAAGAATAAATGAAACAAGAGGGGATCGGGAGGGAGACAAACCATAAGAGACTCCTAATCTCACAAAACAAACTGAGGGCTGCAGGGGGAGGGGAGCAGGGAGAGGTGGTGGGGTTATGGACTTTGGGGAAGGTATGTGCTATGGTAAGTGCTGTGAAGTATATATAAACCTGGCGATTCACAGACCTGTACCCCTGGGGCTAATAATATATTATATGTTAATAAAAAATTTTAAAAAACAAAAACAAAAGGAATACAATAAAGAGATAAACTCAAAAACATAGTGAGGTATCATATACTTTTAAGGCCACTGCAAAGGTGTTTGGTTTTAAATGAAGAGGGGAGACATTTAGAGTTTAAGGCAGAGGGATGCCATGACGTTCATATATTTTGAAAGGATACCACAGGGCAATGGTGGAAGCTGGAAGATCAGTTAGCAGGTTAGTCAACTCGAGAAGTGTTGATGGTTTGGGTCATAGAGGAAATGTGGACAAAGTGAGAAATCGTCAGGTTATGCTTATGTGTGAAGAAATAGAGCCATGAGAATCTCCCAACAGTTTATATGTGAGCTACGAAAAAAGAGAGGTGCTAAGGATGATTTCAGGACTTTTATTTTGGTTTGTTTTTTAACCAACTGAAAGGGCAGAGTTACCATTAACCAGAAAGGAGAAGACAGTGGATCAAGAGTATTTTGGACAAAAGATCAATTCTGGACATGCAAAATCAATGCCAGCTGAGTTAGTGATGCCACAAAATCTATTTCACAAAGAAATTCTAAAGAAAGTATGCGATCTGCTGCATGGTAATTTCTAAATGCTTAAAAAAAGGCACAACTCAAAATCCTTTTTCCTTCCAAAGAACATAATAAACCCTACATAGCTTCATACTTTAAAAGAAATAGGAAAACACAAAAGTTTAGACTCTTGCTACAAAGTGAAGTCTCCCACGTTATACACAGGAACATTAAGCAGCCTACGATGTTCCCCCAAATAGGCCATTGTGCAACTTGAGCAACATGTATTTGCAATTGAACTTCTGTGTTGCCTGCCTTATTTTGTAAATGCATCTTCTTCCTTTTACAACACTGTCAATTACGTAGACTTGCACAGCAGGGCCTACCTTTAAATACTGAGATCTTAGACAAGTTGATGCTCCTTGCATCACCTATTTGGCTATAAGCTGCTGGGCTGTTGTCATGATTAACGGTTATTCTTTCACAGTCAATAAAAGCAGGAAGGTTATATGGTTATAAGATGGAGAGACAGAAATAGATAACCTGGTCTTATAGACTGACACTGTCATTTTACAGATGTGGAAACTGAGGGCTGCAGGAGGGAAGGGATTTTTTCATAAAATGACAAGGCATCATTTAGTTCAGTCAGGGGCTTTCAGGAAAATTATATTTAAATGTGTTATGTAAAAATGGTGTAGGGAGAATAATGGTTAAGTTCAAACAATTTGTTATTTTGGAGACTGCAAGTGACCAAAAAAAAAAAAAAAATAGTTTGTGCTGCTGTCTGCCTGCCCCTTTTGCCTCACTGCTTGAAAAAGACAGGGAACTGGGTCAATAATTTACAGTACAATTTGCACAGAGAAAATGAACGTTTCTGCTTAAGACCATTAAAATCAAAGGTCACATTTAATACCAACCTTTTATCCTGCCTGGACTCAAAGCAGTTTCAGGATTTGTCATTTAAAAGTCATAAATAATGTGCCTTCTTTTGTGACATCCTGGAGACTGATAATCACTCCTTTCATATTTTCCTCAACACAAAAATTCACATAGATGGGGAGGGGACTTTCAGGAAAAAAAAAAAAAGGGGGAAGACAAAGAAAAAAAAAAGAAAGATAACCTGGCAATTTCTATTAATGATTTTAAAAGCTAGTCCTGTGCTTTGGTAGGGATAAGATGGCTAGCCATCAACGATATGTAATTTAAAGAAATACAGAAATGTATGACCCATCTGCTGTGACAACTGCTCTTGTCAGAGCTGTGCATTCTGCACCACTCCTGCAAGTGCCATGATACCAATGGTCTTTGTTCCATATTTTTGCTCTAGCATAACTTGTCAGGAGATGATGTGCCAATCCTTAATCAAAGTCGATAGTTCTGTAGAAGAGGGTTCCACACAGAATGTTTTTACCCTTTTAGCAAGAAAAGGCTGTCACTCACCCTTCTTTTTCAAAGCACAGCTCTCGCAGGAAGCCAGAGCCAGAGCTGAAATTGTGCCTCCCACTCTTTTTTTGGAAACTGCATTTGTAGTCAGTGGGGAGATCTGCATAAAATCAGTAGAGGAATCACCCTTTGAAAAGGGAATACCTTCTAAATGGTTAGAACTCCACATCCAATAAGAATACCCACCAGCAAGAATTATTAAGCCCTTGTATTTTGTCAAAGCTCATCTCATTTTATTTCTTCATGTATAAATATTGATCTCATTTTATTTGCAAAGTAATTTTAAGGTAAGTATCATTTTCATGATGATGAAACAGTTTTCAACAAGTCAAATGACTTACCTAACACCACCCAGCTTGGAAGGTGCAATAGGTCCAGTCAAGCTCTCATTTTACTACATGTTAACTACTTTATCTACAAAAATTTTAGTATCTATTAGTATAGAATTTTATGTTCCAAAGAATTGATTTATCAAATACAACAAGAACTGTCTCTGTGGCCCAACAGATAGAACAACTACCCAGAGACTTTATGAGGAAACTAAATTGTCCCCCATTTAATGTGACTCTGGTATCTCCTGATTGATTAGATGCTTGTGATCCATTTTTCCAGTGGCATTTCCATTGAAATATAATCCAATGGAATTACATTATTCCTGATGGAAAAGATTATTCCTGATTGGAATTATCAGGTCCACTGATTATTGTGGTGGCTGTGGCCATGTGACTGAGTGAGCTCAGCCTCATCTTGGAGAACTGAGCCCAAGGTTGGGGAATTTCCTAAGGAACCAGGGCAAGACAAACCCAAGCCAAGAAAAGGAAGTGGCATGTCCTTAAACAGCTACCTTTCTCCCTATGTGTCAATGTAATTTACAAACATTATGATGTATATTACTAAAATGTCAAACTCTTAATTGGACCATTTCTCAATCCACAGGATGCACTTCCCTCAATGGAGAAAGAGCTGTAACATTAATCAAACTTCTACGTGATTATGCATCATGCTTCATAGGTATTTACTAGTTTACTTTTGTTTATTCTTTAAAACAACCATGTGAGATCAATGTTACATTCAATTTACTGAGGAGGAAATTAAGAGACAAAAAGGCAAAACATTTACCTAATATTTTATATTTAATAAGTGGGAAAACCCAGAATCAAATCTAAAAATGATAATTAAAAGCAACAGTGAATCTCTGATTAAAAATACGTTTTAGTTTTCTCCCACAAATGTTAGTGTGTTTTTGCTTCTTTTTTTTTGCAAATATTTTGGGGGGGAGAAGTGATGGAGCTGTCAAATATTTTTGCTAAAGGAAGATCTGGAATGAGAGAAATGACTGCACAAAGCCATTATCATACATTACATGTGTTTGTAATGACAGTAGAACTCTAACAACAGACTGGTTTACAGTCTGGTCACATTTTCCTGTATTCCAAGTAGTTTTAGGTATTATGATTAAGCAACTTAGACAAGAGTGAAAACCAATCTAGAAAAAGGGAGTTGGTAATGGACTTACTAAACCTTGTTAAAAATGTTACACCATAGGAGTGACTGGGTGGCTCGGTGGGTTAAAGCCTCTGCCTTTGGCTCAGGTCATGATCCCAGAGTCCTGGGATCGAGCCCCACATCAGGCTCTCTGCTCAGCAGGGAGCCTGCTTCCTCCTCTCACTCTGCCTGCTTCTCTATCTACTTGTGATCTCCGTCTGTCAAATAAATAAATAAAATCTTTTAAAAAAATGCTACATCATAGGCATCATTAGATTATCCATCTTGAAGCTGGGTCACGTGGTCAATGGTTGCCTTAAATATGAACGTTAGGACAATGCTAAACAGCATTGACAGCTGTGACCACATGAATGGTTGGAAAAGACTGATTTTAAAATCACTCATGGAATACAGTATAATATTTGCCTATCTCAATTTGGTTATATAAAAACAGTTGTTTTAGGCACTGTCATGTGCAAGCCAAACCCCTCTTCAGGATGGAGGACTCACTCCTGAGCTGCTGGGAGCACTGCTGGCAGAAATGGCTCATGCTTTCAGTTCCTCAAAGGTCAGCTGAAGAAAGTGCCCTCCCCCAAGGTCATAGCCCCTTCAGTGACCAATGACTGATCAACATAGAGGTGATGAAACCCATTCTCCTCACCCTAACTCAGAAGGGCTCAAATTTGTTATTTGAGTTTCAAAACTTGAGGCCTATCACCAAAATTTCACTGCAACCTAACGGCTGCCTCTGCTCAATCCAACTTTCTTGGCTTCCCTTTGATAGGTGTTGATGTCACTTTCATTCTCTAGTCAAACTACTGCACACTAATCTCTATTTCAGAGCCAGTCTTCCTGAGCCCGTGATGAAAGGAAGGAAGAGGAATGCTAATACTACTCATTCAGTAACTTAAGAAGTTTCTCTCACCCTTGCTCCACCACTACAAGGGGCTAACCCTTTGCATTATAACTGATGGACTTCTTATGGCAATGCTTCATCAGAATCCTCATTTCTTCAATTAAGATTTCACTTACTATTAAAAGGGTTCAGGATTGCACCCTCTAAAATGTGCCACTTTGGTGTGTAGATTATTTTGAGCTCAAGGCACTTGAGACCCTGTGGGCTCAGGAGAAACTTTTGTCCCTCCCTTAACCCCACAGAAGAATATAAATTGATGGTCTTTTCCAGAATAAAGGTCATTAACAGAGATGAATTTTCTCCTAGTGATCCATCTGGATGGCAGGGCACACATCTAATTACCAAACATCTCCTCTTCTTCAGTCCCTGAGAAAAGCGTTCCTTTTCTCTGAAATCCCAGACCTTTAACCTCTTCTCTTTCGTTTAGAATTACATATATACTTCATTTTGTCTGTCTTTGGAATTTCCTTGTCTGTGTGGATTCCCCATATGTATGGAAACTTGATTTTTATCCTACTAACCTATCTCATATCAAGCTGATTCTTAGTCCAGCTAGAAGGACCTTTAGGGGATAGGAATTCTTGTTCCCCAACATTATTCATTACTCACAACATTGGAACCTAAACTGAAGTTCGTGACTCCTAGACATATGGGCCCTCAAGGCACCCAAAAACCAAGAAACTCAAGACTATTTAATAACAAGACCCCCTCTACAGCACTCTTGTTGACTTCTATCTACTTTCTAAGTAGGTCTTTAACTATGAGACTCTCACGGCCTTCCCAAATAACCCTGAACTGTCTTTGGGCAGCCTAGATTGCTTCTCTTCTTTCCTCCAAGATCTTTTTTCCTTATAGAAAAGATTCTCCCAATTTTTTCTAGTCATATGAAACAAATCCAACTCTTTGATATGTTATAATTTTTTGGCTGCACAAAAACATCTTTCTGGTTTCCTTGAAAATTTTATCTAACACTCCCAGATTTTTAAACCTATCCTCATAAGATTTAATTTTAAAATTCTGTCTTCTCATCCTGCCATCCTCCTCTGTATGCAACCCACTTTCTTATCATCAATATTAAAGTGCTAAATGTAGTCCTAATTCATTCATTGCTCAAACATTTGACTTACTACTATGACCAAAGGCACTATGTTAGACCCTAAGAATAGAGTCTGCAAGGAACTCAGATTTCACACTATGTTTAGGAATATTTACTTTCCTCCCTGAAACCAATTTCCAACCATTGTTACTAAGACAGTGCAGTGTACTGTCACACTTTGTGACAGAATAACCCTAATTCTTTCCTACATAAAGTCTGTAATTTATGTTTCCATTTATATTTCTTCAAGTGACTATTCTTTTTCTTTCCAGGCACAAAGAACTATTCTCAAATTAGTTAACTTGAATATCTTATAAATTGGACAGTGTCATATCAAGCCATGTGTTACCTATGCAACCAAGTAATGAAGGTTATTCGCTGTCAACGCTAAACCTCCCTGTTTAACTGCCCATTGTTTTTAATAATAAGAGGTAAATTGTTTTCCCAGCTTTTAGTCTGAAATGCAAAACAGGATCCCTCTTGCGTGGAAAGTAGATGAATTTGCCCACTGCTCTAGCAAATGCAAAATGTATTACATAATTAACATGTATTTTTAAAAACTTGCTCTCTATTAAAATACAAATGTCTTCACACCATATACTAAACAATATCTTTAAAATGTCAGGAAATTAGAAACTTCTCCTGTGAAAACTTTTAAAATCATCAATCCTATTTTCTAAACAATAGCAATCAAAGTAGAAAACAATCTCCAGATAATGCTCTTGTTCTTTTTTCTTTTTATATTAGAAATACAGTTTAATTAATAGATTTCAGAGTTTAAAATCTTGTGATTCAAGACCATCATTTTGAGGTGAGAAAAGGGAGACCCAGAGAAATGCAAGTATTTGTTTAGTCTACTACAGAGAGCGTGGAGCAGACCTAAATGTAAGCTCTGCCTTTGGATCCATCACTTCATTTCACAATGTTTTCTTTCACTGCACTGGTTGATAAGTTTTTTAATAATTGAATGTTATGAGTGTGACAAGGTAAATTCGTTGAAGAAGATAATTTGATGATTGCATTCTGTTTGTTCTATTTTATAATCTGTGCATCAAGGAAACCATGTGTATTTTCTATACATTAAAAATACAGTATGGGGGGGAGCCTGGGTGGCTCAGTTGGTTAAGCACCTGCCTTCAGCTCAAGTCATGATCCCAGAGTCCCGGGATCAAGTCCCGCATCGGGTTCCCAGCTCCACGGGGAGCCTGCTTCTCCCTCTGACCTTCTCCCCTCTCATGTTCTCTCTCACTCTCTCTCTCTGAAACAAATAAATAAAATCTTAAAAAAAAAAATACAGTATGGGATGCCTGGGTGGCTCAGTCAGTTAAGTGCCCAACTCTTGATTTCGGCCCAGGTTATGATCTCAGGGATGTGAGATCGAGCTCCACGCCAGGCTCTGCACTGAACGTGGAGCCTGCTTAAGACTCTCTGTTTCCCTCTCTTTAAAAAAATACAACAGAACAATGATTGACAGCATTTGCTTTGAATCGGAAAAAACTTGAGTTCAAGTCCCTGTTGTGGAAAAAAGAATTTTCTCTACCTCCTCAAGGTCCTTATAGCTGGACTAAGAATCAAACTGATGTAGGAGAGATTAATAGGAGGAAATCAAATTTAATAGCATACACATGGGGAATCCACACAGATGGTAGAAATTCCAAAGACAGTTAGGCAACATGATCCTTATATGAGCTAAGGAGAGGGGTAGGGGTCTGAAAGTATAAAGGGGAAAAACCATTAGCAGGAAGGTAAAAGGAGATGTTTGGAAATCAAAAGTTGTACTATTATGCAGATATGTTTCTTAGGTAAGGAGGAATCCCTGTTAAAAACTCTCTTCCTGGTAAAACTAAGCAGTTGAGGGGAAACGAAAGCACTTTTTCTGAATCTGCTGGGTTTGGATTGCTTTTAATTCCAAATAATGTTCATACCAAAGTGGCCCATCTTTGCATGGTCTGCCCCTGGGCCCTACATCCCCTCCCTGCCTTAACAGCTTCATGACACTGAGCAGACCACCGCTCTTAGCCTCAGTTTCCTCATCCCGAACAGGCTTGATCTGAGAGTAAAATGAGTTAATATGTGTAATGCACATAAACCAGTGCCTGGCACAATAATACTACATAAGTGTCTGCCATTGTTTTTGCTGTGATTGTTGCTTTTCTGGTCTTAGGAATCAACTTCTCCACATTCTTCTCAAGGTTAGTTTAATTGTCACTCTTCACTAGGTACCAGTCACTCATCCAATTCAAGCCAAAGCAAGGGAGCCTAATGTATGGGAAGGAGTGGTGAGGGGAGCAAAATATGCCACCCTAAAATATGCCTCTTTGGCATACTGTTTATTTTAAACTGGTTATTAAAGAAACAACAACAAGAACAGCAGCAGCAGATACAGATGAAGCTCTGGAAACTGAGTAGAGAGATTTACCAGCATAAGGGAAATTCCCCCTTGTCAGGGTGTCTTCCTTCTGAACCAAGAAAAGAGGGATGACTCTAAACTCCAAAAACTCCTAGCAATGGATGTCAACCACAATTACCTTAAAGGATCTTGCCCCAAACATGTGAAAGACAAAGGACATAGATGGCCCAATGCAAGCTTAGTTTCAGTGTTCTGGCCGTACATTTCAGCTAGATGTCATGTGTCTTCCATCTGCCTAAGCCAGATGTCACACCTTGTCATGTAGATGGGTTGGAAAACTTGGAAGTGCCAACTGGCCAAACATGTTTCTTTCGAGGAGGCAATATTATCAAAATAAGAAAAACTCACATATATTCCAAGTTTTCAACTTCTTAAATATGAGAAGATCTGAGTAGTGGTTTTCATTCAGTTGCCTGTGGGGATAACCTGAGGAACTCATGAAAAAAAAAAAAAGTCACCTAGAATTGCTTAATACATGTGGTATAAGCCCAGCTATTGGCATGTTTTTACGACTCCTTGGATGATTCTCCAGTGCCTCATGGTACACTTTCTTGGGCAGGGTAATAGAGATTCTCAAAGTAACATCAACCTCACCTTGGAATACGTTATAAATGTAAATTATCAGGCACAATCAGATCTACACAAACAGAAACTCTGGGAGGGGGTTCAGGGATCTACATTTGAACAAGCCCTCCAAGGGATTCTAGTGCTCATTCAAGTTTTAGACCCACTGCACTATAATACAGACCTCCACACACAGACTCCACCTGTCTCTATTGTAGCCTATTTTCACTCAATTAAGTGATCTACCTTGTACTTCATTATGCATTTGCAGACCCCTAATTGAGCTCTTTTCATTTTTCTACACCTAATCTTTTTGTTTCTGACAATACATTTACATTTCTTGTTTCTTATTATGGCCAAAAAAGACACCAACCAAACCAGGCATCATTTTCCTTTCCAGTGCCAAAGCCACCTTCTCAATGTTATTCACACTCATTCTTTCTTTATAATCTTACTGCCACTGTTGCAATTCAGGCTCTCATTACTTCTTATCTTGACTATTGAAATTGTTTCCTAACTAGCTTCCCTGCCTCTAGTACCTACTCACTCCAATCCATCATATACAGTGCTGACAGTTTAATCTTCCTAAAATGCAAGCCAGGTCATAAACTACCTCTGCTCAGATTTCTTCGGTGACTCACCACTGAATTTTAGTCTACTCCATCCAGCATCAAAAACCATCCATGACCTGGTTTCTACCTATCTTCCTACAATTTTTTCTCACCATTTCACTTCTGTTTCAACCTTAAACTCTAAACAATTTACTATCCCCTAAACTTTCTTACTCCATTTTTGTTTTTTTGTTTTTTTGTTTTTTGTTTTTTATTTGAGAGAGAGACAGTGAGAGACAGCATGAGCGAGGAGAAGGTCAGAGGGAGAAGCAGACTCCCTGTGGCGCTGGGAGCCTGATGTGGGACTCGATCCCGGGACTCCAGGATCATGACCTGAGCCAAAGGCAGTTGCTTAACCAACTGAGCCACCCAGGCGCCCTCCATTTTTGTTTTTAATGTTATGTTTTAACTTTAAGTTTTCTTTCCACTTGGATTGTCCAAACTTTCTCTTCTATTATCACCTACTCCAGATTCTTCTTATACTTACTACTGTCTAAACATCAATTCTCCCTGATTTTTTTTCTGATCCAGCAAATCTAAAGTAGTTTTTACCCACTGTAGCCTAACTTAGGTTTTTATCCCACCTCTCATACATCACTTGACATATGGGGAAACACACACACAAACATATTCAGAGTCAATCAGAAACTGATTCAGTTAACAAAAAAATAAATAAAATAATAATAATAATAATAATAATAATAATTGCCTTCTATGAGCCAAGAACATGGTAAGCTATAGGCAACTGGTAAATGTTATTTCATTGTATAAAAAATATTCTAAAAATTTACATACAAATATGTTCTCAAAAATTCCTTTAAAGGATTTAAAAACAATTGGAAGCATGATATTCAATATTCCAATAGCTTACTGAGAAAGACAATAACTGAAACCTCTTATTTCCATTTTCAAAGTGGTTCCTCTATCATCACCTTTTTATCAGTAAAATGAAATACAATGAAGTCCTCTGAACATGTGTCAACCACAACTACCTTAAAGAATTTTGTCCCCCACCCAAAAAAAAGAATCTTGCCCCAAACATGTGAAAGATGAAGGAACAAGCTAATGTATTTGGGTGAATCTAGGAGACATCGGTTTAAAGAGAAGAGTACTGGTAATGGGCTAAGATAATGGGCTAAGACTGAGTCTTAGCCAACCTAGCAGTTTATTTATCTTTGGTACTAATTGGATTCTATCAAGAACATGAAATTCTCCGGGTTTTCTCTTTGAGTAGGGAGACTTTTTCTCTTTGATGAAGCGTCACTCCCAAAACTAACTCCCCTATTCATACATGATTAGTATTTCTTTGTTCCAGAGATGAGCCAATGGGAAAATGGTAACTAGGTTGTTTATTTTTTGTTTGTCTGTTTTAGTTTTCCAAAGTTTTACTGAAGCAAAAATGGTAACTAGATTTAAATATTACATGTATCTGATAATAATTAGAGTTTAACAGGGCTTTCTTCATAAGACATAGGTGTTACTCAAATGAGAGATACTGTGGGCATCATGACAGCCCAGGTAAGGTATTCAGTACCTTTAGACTATGACATATACAAACACCAGTGGTGTTGGAGGATGGAAAAGATACCAACAGCATAGGAACCAACAGCACTGGACTTTAGAACATCAAAAATAGTCCTTCAAGTAACTAAACTTTAGATGAAGTGATTCAGGATAACTTAAAGATGGAGCAAATTGAGGGAACAATGTGTGTGCTAGTATGAAGAAAGAATATAGTACAAGACTTAGAAATCTAAAAGTAAAATGCAACTCAGGTCAATGAACATTTACTGATCCATAAAATATGGAAAAAATATTCAAAGATATTTGAGAGCAATCCTTGTTTCCAGTGATGGCTATCAATATAAAGGTAAGATACAGCACTTATAAAACAGCAATTGTAATTTACATACTTTCAAGGCAGAAAGGTGTGAGGATTTAGAGGAGAAACACACACATGCACATACACCCAAAACAAGAAAATACTTTTTGGTGAAATAGAAAGGCATTTGAGATGTTTTATAATTCAAACTCAATTTTGACCAGAAAAGGGGTAAAAGAGGGAATGACAGAAGTAAAGAGAGAGAAAGAGAAATACTAAGTGTGATGCATACTTAGGCACTAGCCATAGATCTGGAGAGAATATAAATAAATTGAGAAAGGAAGTGGGAGATGGGCCTGGGAAACTCAGTGGGGCCATATTGAATGAGACTTCAAAGTGGGAATAACAGTGTTAACTGAGCAGGTGAAAGAAAACCAAAGAAAGCAAGGTTTCTTGTTCTCTTATGCTCAAAAAAGACCCCGAGATACATTATTCATGATAACCAACTCCATTGGAGAGACTTAGATAAGGTGTGCTTTGGCTGAGAACAGCTTATGAGAATGGTCAGAAGAGAATCAACTCCATTTCAGACACCTTTGTATCTATTTGGAAGAATTCTGTAAACTCCTTGAACATGATTATTCTTAGATTTCAGATTTGTGTTTTTCAATACTAAAATGTCAGCATCTGGGAACCCAACAAGAAAGAGTAATAATTAGCATTTGTTCTTGTACATTATACTTTAACTTGCTCTGGCATGGTATTCTCTGGGAGCTATAATTGGCAGGTACTGAATGAATTGTGAAAATTTCTTTTCCCTAGACTCAAAGATAAAAAAGGCTGTATTGATACATGATACTTCTACGACATATGGCAGAGGCAAAAATTCACATGTATATTTGTGATTACATTGGCTGGAACCTATCAAATCATCCTAATACAAGTTGGAAAATGGAAAATCTATTCAATCAGTTTGACTACTATTATCACCAAATTCACTGCCCATTTTGACTCTTTGTGAACATAGGCTAAAAACACACTTTCATTACCTTGCCTGTAAAAAGAACTAGGCATTAGAATTCAGAAAAATGAATGTTGAATTAAAATGTAGTATCTATGTTATGATCCAGTTGGGAATCTTTCATTTCTTTTCTTTTCAGTTGAATAGACCATCTTTTTTTTTTTTAATTTAACTTTTTTTTTTTTAAAGATTTTATTTATTTATTAGTTAGAGAGAGAGAGAGAGCGCGAACACAGGCAGAGAGGCAGGCAGAGGCAGAAGCAGGCTCCCTGCCGAGCAAGGAGCCCAATGTGGGACTCGATCCCAGGACGCTGGGATCATGACCTGAGCCCAAGGCAGCCGCTTAACCAACTGAGCCACCCAGGCGTCCCCTGAATAGACCATCTTTATCTCCTATCTGTATATTCTGTGCTGTGACTCTGACAATACTTTCGCCTAGACCAGAGGTAGGTATCTTAGTAGAGTGAATCTGAGATCATTAATATTTTCAGATCAAATAAAATCATGTTAAAGAAATCTTGGAATCGTCTGAGGTAAACCATTTTCTCATAGCAATGTACCTTCAACACATTTTGCTTATCAAAGGCGCCTGAACACTGAATATTACAGGTTACCTAGGAAACTTACAGTGACTATACTTAAAAACAACACAAAGCTCTCTTACTGAAGCAGAATGCCATTTTTAAAACTCTATTTTGGGAATGGTAAAAGAAATGGTTAACAAGCAAATATTAGCACGTAGATATTGTTCTATCCAAGTTTTTCTCTCTCATGTTATTCTTAGTTGCCTTCTATTTCTGTCACTGAGTTGCTCTTACAATAAAGAGCTAAATAACATAATAACAGATCAAGAGCAATGGTTTCTATTAACAGTTATGATGCAGTTCATGAGTTCTGACCCTGTGGTTTCTCAGATGATGTGATAAATCATTTGTATGCCTTTTCAGCATTTCTTAATGTAGAGTAACAATACATACAATTTTCCCAGTACAATTCCAGTTTTTGCCTATAGTCCTGAGAGCATTCTTAAAGATGCCTCATTTTACTTGAAAATTATTGAGGTTTAGATGATAAGTTATATGTTTGTCTTAATTTTCTATTATATGAAAAATGTATTGGGGAATATAAAATTAAACCAGGATAATCAGTACCCTCAAGGAGCTAAAAATGTATCACCTAATTGCAAAAATATAAAATGTAGCATATTATATTACTTATAATATTTACTACTAAAATAATATAATGATGTTGTTACATTATACACTACTACCAAAGTGACAAAAATAACTTTTTTATAAATCTTCCTGCCTAATGTAATAAATTGTGTCCAGAAGACACTTCCTCATAGCCCATAAAACAAAGATAAAGTGTATATGGAGCAGGTTGTTACAATTCTGCAAACCCACAGTAGCTTGCTTTGCAACAAAATCAAGGTCACCTTGTCCCTGCCAAATCCTAAATCTACCAACGCAAGATTGCCTCCGGGGTGGGATTTTGTAAGATATCAACTGAGAGTTGTTGCAGTGTTTTCTGAAATCCAATTACCAAGTCCATTATTACTACCAAGCAAACCAATACAGTATTTCTTTATTTGCAAGGTGCAGGTGCACACATAGCTCAGCAAAAACGAGCTTAAGAAGGGCTTCTGGATGATGATGCTGGTGATGATAACGGTAATGATGCAGAATTCCATTGCTTTCATTTCTACTCCAGACAGTTCAAAACAAATGTGAAGGACCCCAACCCACAGCTGGAATACATTTGTCTTTCCTTTTCTTAGCAACTTCCGTTACATACAGTAAAAGACATTTACTCTAATATGGTTTGATAAAGTGAAAAGACATTTTAGGGTTTATCTCAATTCTGCCATCTCTTAGTTCTGTGGACTTAAACCTTCAAGACTAGACTCCTCATTTTTATAAAGACGATTATAGTAGTCCCACCTCAAAAATGAAATGAAAGAAAAAAATGTGAAGTGTCTGGCATGATGCTGATCAAACCTGAACCTGAATGTTAGCTCTCAACGATAGGATACGTCATCCCCAGAGTGGTCAGGGTCATTAGCATAGTCAGTGGGGTGCTTACAATCATCCTGTCTTATACTATTGGTTAGAGTGGAAGTTTTTAAACTCTAGTATGCAAATGAATCGACTGAAATTAATTGTATGTAAGTACTTAAAATACAAATTCCTTATCCCCCATGCAGAATTTTAATTTTCTATGTCTGGAGAAGGCCCCAGAACTTTCTATTTCTTACTAGCACTGGCCATCCCATAACCACAGACCACACTTGCACAGATACAAGTTTGAGGAAATAAAGCCATGCCTCAATATTACAACAGACATTCCACATTAAAAAAATTATATATATATATATATATACATATATATATATATATATATATATATCTCAAACACTTACCATCTCCCTCTGAATACCCTAACAAGTCAGCATGTCCCAAACTAAATTTACCTTAAACTTCAAAACTTTTGTTTCTGCAGATGACCCTTCTAACTCACAACTTCAATCTACACATCCTCAGGTGGGGATGTGAAGAAAACTAAACCCCTTATATATTTCTAGTGGGAATATAAAATGGTATAGCTGCTTTGGAAACCAACTTGGCAATTTCTAAAGCTAAAAATGGAGTTTCCATATAACTAGTAACTCTATTTCTAGACCTCTACCTAAGAGAATTGAAAACATATGTTTATGCAAAAACATGTGCACAAGTGTTCATAATAACATTATTCATGATAGCTGGAAAGTGGAAATAGATGAAATGCCCATCAGCTGATTAATGGATACATTAAATGTGGTATATCCATACAACGGAATATCCAGCCATGAAAAAAGAATGAGATACTGACACATGGTATAACATGTATGGACCTTGAAAACATTATGAAGAAAGCCAGACACAAAAGGCCACATATTATATGATTCATTTATATGAAATATTCAGAATGGGCAAATCCATTGACAAAGAAAGTAGACTAGTGGTGTGCAGGGGTTGGGAGAGGATGGAATGGGGAGTGACTGTTAGGAGTATGGGGTTTTGGGAAGGGAGAGAGAAAAATACTCTTAAATTAGATAGTGGTGATTTTTTTTTTTAAGATTTTATTTATTTATTTGACAGACTGAGAAATCACAAGTAGGCAGAGAGAGAAGGGGAAGCAGACTCCCAGCCAAGCAGAGAGCTCGATGCAGGGCTCGATCCCAGGACCCTGAGATCATGACCTGAGCCGAAGGCAGAAACTCAACCCACTGAGCCACCCAGACGCCCCTAGATAGTGATGATATTAAACAACTTTGTGAATATGTTAAGATCCATGGCATTGTACACTTTCAAATGGTGAAATTTTTTGTCATAGGAATTATATCGCAGCTAACTAAAAAATGAATGAAAAAAAAAAAAGGAAGGAAGGAAGGAAGAAAGAGAAAGATTCCTTGGCTCCTCACTGTCTGCAATGAAAACTCAACTTTCTGACTTGGCCTATGAGACTCATTCTTTGACATCCCCTGTTCAGTTATTCTATCCCCCAGCCTAAGAAAAACATTGCTCTTTCCAAGTGCTAGTACGTGTTTTCCCCAGTTTAATGCACATTTCATACATACATACACACACACACACACATACACGCATATGTAGTTTCATGTTATTACCACCATGTATGACACAATGTCAGTACTTCATATGTGAATGTTGAGTAGTATCACAAACTATTTTTTTCAAAAACAGTGTGCCTTAATTTTTATATACAACAAGGTACATCTTAAACATGAGCATGCTGAAATCCTTAAAATGGGAATAAAGCAGGATTCTATCCTTTACAAAAATACCATAAAATGGCATTACTATAACCATAAATAAATAAATACATTATCTGTGCATACCACACACACAAGCCCACATACACAGATACATACATATAAAATAAAGGAACAGAAAAGCAAGTCTTAAAACGTCTAACAACTACCCTGTTTCCTCATGCCCCAATCGGTAAAATAACTACTTTTGCAGCAATTCTAGAAAGAGAAGCCAAACTCAGGAAGCCTAACTCTTGTACTATTCACATTCAGAACCTTAATCCCATATCCTGTGCCTCTGTTGTTAGATTATATGATATCCTTTCTTCTGTTCTTAGGAAGATGCCAATTTTAATCTTCTCTGTCTCCAGAAACTGACTATGAAGCAGAGTGAGTATCTGAAATGTATATCAATTGCTGCCTGTATTCCCCTTTCTCTGACTGTTGGAATATCGGAAGCTATGTTGGAGAAATACAATGGAGAAAGTGTTCCCTTCTACCTGGTACAGCTAAATTTCCATTAGTTTTGGTATAAACTTATCACACCACAGTAGATGAATAGGAGGTAACTGATAACCATATGAAACTGAAGGAAGAATTGACTGAAAATCAAAGCAAAGTAGGAAGGGCCACTCATTCCCAAATACCTATCACTGATAAATATAGATCAATTATTTCTGATTGAAGTCCATAATACATGACCATTATTTTCAGTTTTTTTGCTCCAAATGGATGCAACTCAGCAAAAATCAGAATTGAGAAGCACTGACTTCTGTAAATACTGGGAGCCAAGGAAAATTTTTTTTAATTTAAATTCAATTAGCCAATTTATAGTACATCATTAGTGTCAGAGGCAATGTTCAATACTTGTCAGTTTTGTATAACACCCAGTGCTCACCACATCACATAGCACACTTAATGCTCATCACCCAGTTACCCCATCCATTCCCCCCACTTCCTTCCAGCAACCCTCTGTTTGTTTCCTATAGCGAAGAGTCTCTCTTGGTTTTTCTCCCTCTCTGATGACTATTAGCCAACTTCCAGTCCGCTCTTTCTATTTCTCTGTGTTTTCCATAAGAGAGCCTATTATTTTAAAGTGTCTTTTTCCTTATTTAAAGAAATTTTAAAATTTTAAATTTTTAAATACTTAAAATTTAAAAATAAGTGATCAGAGATGACATCAAGCATGTATAAAAATAAAAATAAATTAAATTTTTAAAATTTAAAAATAAGTGATTAGAGATGACATCAAGCATATATAGTTTACTACCAGGGTAAAAATCTTCTCTGAGTCCTGACATCATCATTCTGCAAAGCTGCAAATAGTCATGCCAACTGCATTACAGACAAACATGGTGTGTAGGAATTGAGACAGGTTTAATATACATAACTCCCCCCCATCACAACTATATTCCTTTTATTCAGCAAGGTTTCCAAGTCAACCTGCACACATAGATAAGACCCTTAAAAATAATGGGGACTTTTTCACAATCATGATGACCTGAGAGGTATTTTTTTTCCTCAGAATTGAAATAAAATAGATTCTTTTTTTTTTAAGATTTTATTTATTTATTTGACAGACAGAGATCACAAATAGGCAGAGAGGCAGGCAGAGAGAGAGGAGAAAGCAGGCTGTCCGCAGAGCAGAGAGCCCGATGCGGGGCTCGATCCCACGACCCTGGGATCATGACCTGAGCCGAAAGCAGAGGCTTTAACCCACTGAGCCACCCAGGTGCCCCAATAAAATAGATTCTTAGAGTATGAAAGATAAAAAGAGAATCATCATCACTATTTTAGGGGAAAAACATAGTGAGAATTGAGTATCATATTCTAAGATAATCTAAATCTGTGTTTGCTTAAGGCACTATGACCACCAAGATTGATATGAAAGAACATCACTTGCTCTACCAACTTACATTTTATCATTGGTTATAGAATTTAAGTAATTACTTAGCATAACGGTCTAATGCTGAGTTTGAGAGAAATCTGGCATGATGAGAGCCTATAAAAGCCTCCAGTCACAGAGCTCAATTACATTTCTTAGGTTACTCTATGCAATTCTTACAATCATTTTTGTGAGTTGCAGAGGTAGCATAAGCCTCATTTTATAGTAGACAACATAATTTCGGGCTATTTGGAGCTCGTCATATGAGATTCCCCACCCTACAACTGTGAGTTCTTTGAAAGTAAGGACATCCCTAGGCCAAACATAAGTAGTCGGGCATCTGGCACGCAGGTGAAGCACAATAAATGTTATGGATCTAAATGAATGAAATTGCTAAGAACTGAGACTGGGAGGGTTAAGCACGCAAATTAATCGATGGAAGAATCTCATTTGAATTTGAAAAAGTCTTTCTACCTTACCACGCCATATTGGTATAATGTTTATTTACTGTATAAAATAAGAGTTGGTGAGAAAAGGAAAGAAATGGTATCTTTTTCCAGGCCAGGGGGAAGGAATCCTTAATATTTGATTTTTAACTGACTGCCCTCATTTACACAGGCATGGAAGAGCTAAAATTTGTATGCGAATATTTTGGCTCTGGTGTTTTTCTACTACTTCCTTGCTGCATATCAGATAATCTTGTATGTCCTGATAATTACAGATTTTTATTTCTCAGAAATTTTATAAAATTGTTACTAGCGTAGTGTTACCAGGTTACAAGCCAAACACCACTTACTACTAAATAACACAGTGCAACAATTTGAAAATTTATAACAGTTTTGTGGACTGAGAAAATAAATTTTCAGTAGCATAAAATGAGGTAAATATAAACTCCCCTGAAAAATACAAAAATAGCTATTATAAACAACTTCATGGTCAAGGAATATAAACTATATTGTTTTCATACAACTTTGGAACATTATATAAATGAAAGAGATCTGTCCATGCGGTCTGAGGAACAGAATCCTTGTGCTATTTTTACTAACTAGTAGTTCACATACTTGAAAAGCCTAGAACAATCATATTCACTTTAGTTTTATTATCTACAGAATAAATACATATCCTTGCACATGCTCTACACAACTGTCATAAAAATTAGATAATGCGGGACACCTGGGTGGCTCAGTGGGTTAAAGCCTCTGCCTTCAGCTCAGGTCATGATCCCAGGGTTCTGGGATCAAGCCCCACATTGGCCTCTCTGCTCAGCAGCGAGCCTGCTTCCTCCTTCTCACTCTGCTTGCCTCTCTGCCTACTTGTGATCTCTCTCTGTCAAATAAGTAAATAAAATCTTTAAAAAAAATTAGATAATGCATTATGTGGGAAAGAATGCTGCAAACTTCAAAGTGCTGTGCATATGGTGAAACTTAGTATCTAATATCTTGCTACATAAACTATGGTCACAGTGCAACAATATCAATATCCCTGGGAACCGAAGTGAACTAAAGAATCCCAGACCCCATTCAGATCTATTGAACCAGAATATACATTCTAACTCTCTCAGCCTCCAATTTTAGGAATGTGTGGATATCCCAGTTACATAATGTGAAACTTCAGTGGCTCCATGGCCACTTATTTATGCAGATGAGTATTTGGTATTATTCTTCCATATTCTAATAAGCCATTCCTCTACAAATCAAGAATATGCTGTTTTATGGTTTTTTTTGATTTATGTTTTTTGCATCACTGCAGCATATTTTAGACCTTATGTCATTGGAGAGGAGGGATTACCCTCAGATACTTAGCTCGCTGCCTAAGAAACAAGTATGTTGAGAAATGATGATGATAATACTATAACCTGACAAGAATTAGAGAAAAAAAATGCTTTCGATGCAGAGTTCATGGTAAGAAACTCTCAGTGACAGTAATTCCAACAGAACTGGAGATAAAGATTCTCAGAGTAGAAAATAACAAAGATTGTTCTTGAGCACCCACAGTTAATTTTGATGAGATCCTGTGTCAGACTGACCTGAAATTTTAGGTGGGAAAAATAAAAAAGCCTTCTTCATTTTTATCTCTTTACTTTTTTACTTTTTTAAGGGTAAAAGCCTCCTTGTATAATTTTAAGAGGACAGGAGGAAGCCCAGAAATGCAAGGATGACAAATCAGATTAATTTAGTCTATCAGGAAAGATGACCTATCAGGTTGTGAAAACAGAATTGAAAAATAACGACTGCAGATACGGTCTCAGAATTTCCAAAACGAGAAGTGAAACTTTAATAAAACTAAACACTTTAAGCTAAGGATGACCTACTTAAGAAAATCATTTACCTTTCTAATCTTTAAGCACCGGAATTAAATAGTTTAGATTTATAGTCTCTAGGCATTGCTAAATTTGATTAGATGTAAAAAACTGAAAGTTCACCTGGAATAATATCCTTGATTAATTTTGTCTGTGAAGGGAAAACCTACACCATTCTCTCTGGCCTCGGCAATTATCTCTGACAGAATTCTGAATTCTCTTTATTTTAAATGCTGTTGAGATATTATTGATGCAGTATTCAGTCACACTGAACAAACCTTGAAATGCACGGAATTTGCAAATGCCTATTTGGACGAGTGAGAGCTAGTAAGCTCTCACTAAGCTAACAGTTAAAGATCAAGAGTCACAGAGCACCCACAGCAAAGAAGAAGATAAAACCTTGAGTTATGAGATACTCTACGGAACTCCAAAGAAACACTTCAAGTTTGTGTTTTTATGTATTTAAACTAGGGCTGTTTCAGTGAAAGGAGATATATGTGAAACTAGAAAACAACCAAACAGTAAGACTAGATTTATCAGGCCATACAATATGAATTATTGACTTCAGAAAATTGAGACCAAACTCAGTATCACCTACTACCTCCGGTACTCAGAGCTAATTCCTCTGATGGGCTTCTAGTTTGATTTCATTGTTCAAGGCCTCAGACACAGTTAATTCTCAACAAATACTCATTTTTTTAAAAAGATTTTATTTATTCATGTGATAGATAGAGAACACAAATACTCATTTTAAATAAATTCTGACAAGGGCTCCATAATATCTCAAGAATTTAGTAGTAAATCAAACACTTCTTTTTTTCCTTGTGACTTCCCACTCACAAGGGCATATCTTTGAAACCCAGACTTTATAAGCATTTCCTTCCTACCACAGTGAATGCAATGGATGGGGAATAAGTTTATCTATTAATCTTTTAGCCCAGGTTACTTCTCTAACAAACTGGTATCTCTGGGGTTAATTGCTTTCTTTCTTCAGGCCTCGGTTTTTTTACTTAGAGACTAAGGGGGCTGGACTAAAAGTTTCATTAAACAGAAAGACTTCAATTATCTTATTTGATGTGCATAACAACTCTCCCACTAGACAACACTGTAAATGGAGACTCAGGGAATGAAGGGAACTATCTCTAGAAGGTAGCAGAACTGGGAATGGATCCAAGGTCTTTGTTACAATTACATTACACTTTCTATCACCCTACAGAAGCTTCAAAGGTTCCAAAATTTACCTCAGTGTATTCCTCAGGTCATTCCACATCTAATTCTTGTGGGAAAAAAAACCATTACTAAGGTAATCTTTAGGTAGTGCTGACATGGCTGGTATTCATCCCAAGTCAAGGCTATGGTGACCTAATTCTCCCAAACCTGATGGAAAGGAGATTCCCTACAAATGGTACTCAATTGGGAAGGTAGACCAGCATTCTGGAAGGAGCATAGGTTTTATGGAATCACACAAATCAAAGTTTCAGTCCCACAGAATGAGCTAACTCGGTGCTTAACTTATCTCAGTCTTTGTACTTACAAAATGACATCACATCCATGTATACCATATAGAGATATACGGGACTCAAAATATCCATTGAGCCCAGTACGTATCCGTGAGATGAATAAAATGCTAGCTCCTTTCCATTCTCTCTTTGGCTTGTGTACAAATGATTGCCCTCATGCATTATAACATTGAAAAGATTAATGGCAAGAATAAAAAAAACATGCAAATGGATTCATTTTGTTTGCACTACCTCAGAACTACTGATTTCAATACTCTTATTCTTTCATTTAAAGAACTAAGGGGAGGGACGCCTGGGTGGCTCAGTTGGTTAAGCGGCTGCCTTCGGCTCAGGTCATGATCCCAGTGTCCTGGGATCGAGTCCTTGCTCGATCGGGCTCCTTGCTCGGCAGGGAGCCTGCTTCTCCATCTGCCTCTCTGCCTGTGCTCACTCTCTCTCTCTAACTAATAAATAAATAAAATCTTAAAAAAAAATAACTAAGGGGAAATCCTTGAATTCCTACACTGCATTTTAGTGACGAGATTGATGATGGGAGAAATTACTGCAACTCAGCCTGCTCTTTTCATACCAATTTAGGACAAAAGCACTGCTTATATGTAACTTATTCTAGCAAGAGTTCTCCAAGTGTGATAGACTGTTAGTCCACTGACCATATAACTCAAGCCACAAGCAAGTTTCAGCAAGTGTGTATCTGAGGGCTTAGGAGGAGTGAGCAAAATGAAAGGCGAGGGACTTGTATTTGACAGTAAGTGTGTGGGGGTGGAGCTCTCAGAAATAATAAAGTCTTTTCATGGAAGTTCAAGATCTGGCCTTGCTGGTACAGAGGAACTCAACAAGGAAACTTGTCTTATAAATTTTTCATAGACCTTGTGCAAGTTAAATCCCTACCCTTATGGAAATCCATTAGTGTGCTGAAGGCTCAGAGGAAATAGGGAAAAAAGGGTGCATTCATGCTTAATTTTTCCATATGTTTATTATTCAAAGGAAGCACAGTGAGTGATGAATCCTATATCTAATTACCATATAGGAAAGAACTTTTTGGATTTTTGTAGCCCAGAAGTGAAAGTAATTGTCATTCAGAAAAGATAAATGAAATCAATGTTACAATGAGGCTAAGATGACTTGACTGATTTTCCCTGATATCCTACACCTGCTTAGGAATACTGACTTTTCACAGAAATAAGATGATTTTTTGATGATAAAGTCATTTCTTACTCTGAAAAACATCTTAAATAAATTTACCTGCAACAAATAAGGATAATAACATGCAACAATAAATACTGATGTAGCTCCTATTATATGCAAAAGATTGTGCTAGGAGTTGCAAGGACTGAAAACACAGAGCAAAGCTACTTACTGACTTCAAGGTGCTCAGAATATAGTATTATAGATGACTTCATGCACAGTGATTATAACACAAATTTCGCATTTCCATCCACCTGAGAACTGCTCCCTCTGAGTTTCCCGTGTCCTAATTCTTCAATGCTCAGCTTAAATCCCATGAAAAACTTAACCTGCTACTTTCTAAGTTAAAAAAAAAAAATCTCTTCAATTTCCCAGAGCTCCTTATCTATCCTTTTTTAATATTACTTATAATTTCTCATTTTATGATGTTATCGTTATGCTCTTGGTCATGAAAAAGCTAAGTCTTTTATTTTTTAAGATATATCCTTTTAAAGCAACTAACCTCAAGGATAAAGAAAGGATCCTTTGGAGCTGTCAAGAAATAAAAACAACTCAATTACCAAGAGGGAGAAAACAAAGCTGACCTTAGATCCACAGCAACTTTCAATTCTAGAAGGCGGTAGAGTAGTGCCTATAAAATCTTCATGGGAAAAAGGAATAACCCATGTATTTAATATCCAGCCACAGTGTTTTCTGAGTACGAACACTTAAAAAAAAGCATTTTTTAATGTGCAAGAATTCAGGGAATATTGTTCTCATGACTGCTTCTTGAAGAATTTCACACAGCAGAGAAATATTTTTGGGAAGACTATCCAGAAAGATTAGTACTGAAAGTTGAGTCTACTTATTTGTGGAACAAAGATTTAAATGTATGCAAGGATTGAGGTGGCAGAAGAGAAAGTAAAACATACTCTCATGATCTGTGGAAAAGTGAATAAGTATGGTCATTTCCATACACCCAATACCAGGGATAAAGGATATTTTTAATACCTCAAAATAAGTAATGTGGTATAAGTCTATTTAATAGCTCAAAGAAAACACTAAGAATATTATGTAATTAACTAAAATCAGGTGCAGAAGTAGAAGAAAGAGAAATATAAAGAAGAGGAAAGAAATTAATTTCATCATTGGTTATAGTGGGGAATCAACTACTGTTTAAAGAAATAGAGGATTGAGAGTATTTAGAGCATAAAAGTTATTCTAGGTCAAGAATACAAATCTCCCAATTATCAGAAGCAACACACACACACACACACACACACACACACACACACACACACATTGATTCCAGTGAGCAAAAACAGAGTACAAAAAGCTTTAAGGACAGAAAAACATAACATGAAAAAATATGATACAATTAAAATTAAATATAGTATATATTCTGTACTAATAGCTCCAAGAGGGCAGGGTGGTCTGTTTGCTTTGGTCACTGCTGTGTCCCAAGACTCTGGGACAGTGCCTGGCTCATGACTGGTATGAAAAAAATTCTTTAAGGAATGAAATGCATACAGGTTAAACTGACATATTAAGGAAAAAGATTTTCAAATTGCATTAACCAGCAAAACCCGCTCTGTACTATATAGAGGAAAGACACATAAAAAAGTGTGTCTTAAGCACTAGAAAGTGCTTAAGAAAATTTGAAATAAAATAATGGCAAAAAATATATATACCAGGCCAACATAAACAAAAGGAGAACAAAAGTCATCATCTCTGGACACCTGGCTGACTCAACTGGTTGAGTGTCAGACTCCTGGTTTTGGCTTAGGTCATGCATGATCTCAGGGTCTTGAGCTCTGCTCAACAGGAAGTCTACTTGAGATTCTCTCCTCTGTCTACCGCCCGCCCCCCACGCTGCTCATACTCACTTGCTCACTCTCTTTCTTGCTCTCAAATAAATAAGTCTTGGGGGAAAAAAAGTTACTGTCTTAACAATAAGGTGAGGTTGAATTCAAGGCAAAAATACAGCTTGTTAAAAAGGTGAGAATTGTCATTTAGAATGATAAAATAAATATTTAATGAAACTATGTAGAATGAAGAGTTATAATCAGATAGGTTCAAATAATATAGCAGCAGCCTTCACAAATTGAAACACTAATAAATAAGACAGATTTCAATAAAAAGTGAAAATGGAGCTTCTATACTAGTGGCCATAGAACATTCATAAAAACTGACTTATTTATGGTTACACACAAAACATAAAATAGGAGAAAGAGTAAAGACAACATTCTCTGATCATATAGTGGCAGAACTAATAATAAACCTGGAAAACAAAATCTGATATTTTAAAATATTTATAAGGGTATCTTCAGTCAAAAAAGCAATCAATATCAAAATTATATTACAACTAGGATGTGAGGGTGATCTGGCTGCAACATCTGTCACCCCATTGATCGCCAGGGTTGATTCGGCTGATCTGGCTGGCTAGGCGGGTGTCCCCTTCCTCCCTCACTGCTCCATGTGGGTCCCTCCCGAAGCTGCGTGCTCGGTGGAAGAGGACGACCTTCCCCGATAGAAGAGAGGACCGTTCTTTGGTCAAGGGTATACGAGTAGCTGCGCTCCCCTGCTAGAACCTCCAAACAAGCTCTCAAAATTATACTACATCTAAATACCAATAATGAAAATATACCACATCAGAGTCTATAGGACACAGCAGAGACATTGCTGAAGAACATGTCATTGCATTAAATATTTATATAACCACACAAGTACAAAAATAAGCGCTAAGCATCCATCTTTAGAAATTAGTTAAAAGATTAATGAAGCCTAAGGACAGCAGAAGTGAGACTATTAAAATGATTAAAACAGAAATTAATGGATTAGAAAGGAAATGGTAGAATTAGTCAATAAATACACAAGCAGAATCTTTGAAAAATAAAATACTATTAATACAAGAAATACTTTTAGCTACCAGGATTTCTTAACCTTGGTACTCAGGGAGGATCATTCTTTGTTGTAAGTGCTGTGCTGGACATTATATCGAACAGCATCCCTGGCCTCTGCTTACTGGACACCAGTGCTAGTCCCCTTACTCCACTGTAACAACCGAAAATGCCTATGGACATTGTCAATTGTTCCTTGGGGCAAGGGTTGTCAAAATTGCCCCAATTGAAACCAGTGGATCAGATGAATCAAAAGTAAAGGGAAGAGGCACAAATATCCAATATAAGAAATAATAAGGAAAACATAATCAGTCAGGCAAAATAAAAGAATCAAGAGAGATGAGTTTTTTCAAAGATTTTAATTTATTTGAGAGAGAGAAAGAGATCACAAGTAGGCAGAGAGGGAGAGGGGGAAGCAGGCTCCCGCTGAGCAGAGAGCTGGATGTGGGGCTTGATCCCAGGAACCTGAGATCATAACCTGAGCCGAAGGCAGAAGCTTAACCCACTGAGCCACCCAGGCGCCCCAGAAGAGATGATTTTAATAAATTCTGCAAATTAATATAAAACCTTGGTAAAATCAACAGCACTATAACAAAATAAAATTAACAAAAATCGGAAGCCTAGCATATGGATTATCAAAGAAGAAAGAGAGAAAGTTATCAAAATGTAACTATCTAAAGAAAACCCAAAAAACAAATTGACCCCTACTATTCAAACACAGCTTCTTTTTCTCAGGTATACTTGGTCATATAATTGATTAAGAGAAAAGAAAAATCTTAGAAAAAAAAAGATTAAGGAGATAAAATTAATATCATTATACAGATATTGTTTCCCAGGTGATAAAATTGTTCACCTTTAAAAAAAAAAAAGTGAATTTTACTGAGCAGGTATTGAAAACAATGAGGGAATTCAGTAAGTTGGTTCAGAATAAAATTAACATACAGAAATTATTATCTTTTATGTATCTCTTATGTATACAAACAGCCTCCTTTACAAGAGAATATGCAGGAAAAACACAACATAGTAAATTTTTAGGCTCTATATTAAGAAAACATCAGAAGGTTTCTGAGAAATATGAAAGAATACCATGTGCTTAAATAGGCAGATGCAACTACATAAAGATGTCAACAAACCCTCAGTCAATCTGTAAACAAAATACCAACAGGAAACTAGAACACTAGAAAAATAAATCATAAATAATAGCTAGGACAACCATGGAAATAAAGAGTGATTTGGGGAGGGAGTGAAGAGAAAAGTAAAATTACTAAAATTTTTTTTAAAAAGACAATAAAAACAATGTAAAGTGACAATACTTAAATCAATGTGGGTACTTGGATTTGCACAATGAAGCACACTAAAAGCATGGAATCCAAATAAGTAAAAAGTATGTGTATATTTAAGGTGGCACTTCACATTAATGGAAAGAGATGAATTATTTAAGAATTTGTGTTGAAACACTTGGATAGCTCTATGAAAAAAAAGTTACCTCAGGATAAATTCCAAATATATAAGATTTAATTATAACATTTAAAATCACAATTTATATATTTTAAATGAATTTAAATGACATTGGAGTAAGGAAGACATTTTCAGTGTGATTTTTAAAGATCTTAGAAGCTATAAAAGAAAGATTAAAAAAATGTTGACATCTTTATGTTGTTAAGTTTGTCAAATGCTTCATACTCATGAAAATGCAAACATTTCTGTACACAAAAAGCACCATTAACTAACTCAAACGTTAAGAAGAAAAATGAGAAGTATTTCCAAGGGCCAATTTTCACAATATATAAAGAGTTCCTTTAAATCAATGGGTAAAAGGCAAAGATCTAAATAAAAACAAGGGCAAAGACTAGTAACAAAGTAAAAAAATCAAAACAATGCAGCTCTTAACCATTTCTCTTGCAATATATTAAAAGTCACATATCCTAAGTTAAGTAAAAGTCAACTCAACGCTACAATGAATAAAACTTTTCATCCATCAAATTCAGAAGTTACATAGCTCACTGTGTTAGTGAAGCTGTGGAAAAACTGGCACTGTCATATATTGCTTTAAGGAGTGTAAATCTGTACGAAATCTATGGAGTTTTTGGCAATATCTAGCAAAAGTACAAATGTTCCGCTTTCCATTTCATTTTTAGTAACTTACATATAAACTTTAAAATGTGCATCAATACTTAAGTTTAATGACACTGTTATTTTTTATAACAGCAAAAAAAAAAAAAAGAAGAAGAAGCAAAACTTCACCAATATGAGATTGAAAAAAATCATGTATGGCAAAATCTATAAGGTAATACCATGGCTTAAAAAGTAGAGAACCTTTGGGCACCAGGGTGACTCAGTCGGTTAAGCACTTGGTTTTGACTCAGCCCATGCTCTTCACCAGGGTCATGAGATGGAGCCCGCATTAGGTGGGAGTCTGCTTGAGATTCTTTCCCCTTCCCTCTCCCTCCTCCTTTGCTTCTTCCCCTGCTTGTAATCTCTCTCTAAAATAAATAAAGTCTTTAAAATAAAAGTACAGAACTTCTTGTGTATCGATATGGAATAATCTCCAAGAAATGTAGTGAAGTGGAAAGACCAAAGTAGAGTGTTAATGTGATTACCTTTTGTAATAAAATGGGATAAATGGGCATATTTGCTTATATATGGAAACAAAACCCTCTCAACTGCATGTAAGAAAATGATGACATTGGTAGCCTATAGGAAAGAGTGGCCAAAGGCAGGTAAAATAGAGATTTTTTTTAGTGAATACTGTTTTATATCTTGTGGTTTTGAGTTAAGTGGATATATACTTTTTCATTGGTAATGCATCATTTATTATTTTAAGATTTTATGTATGCATGTATGTATGTATGTATTAGAGATAGAGAGAGAGAGAGAGAGAGAGAGCACATGAATGGGGATGGGAAGCAGAAGGAGGGAGAGGGAAGGACAAAGAATCTCAAGCAGACTCCCCACCCCGCTGCAGAGCCTGACATGGGGCTCCATCTCACAACCCTGAGATCATGACCTGAGTGCGAACCAAGAGTCAGACACAACCAACTGAGCCACCCAGACACCTCAAAGGGCAATGCATCATTTTTAAGTAGTTGACAAAAGTTCAATTTGATAAATATAAAAGAAAGCATGCACGACAAGATCAAATGAAGCCAAAACAAATGTTGATTTTGAGATCCAGAATCCAAGCTTACATGATTTTTTTTCCCTTAAAATTCATGTTGACAGACAAATTCAACAGATAGAGCCATACACAGCTATGTATAGCTTTACCCTATGGATCACAGCACTACATGTCTGAACTTCTTCTGAACCAAATGGTTATTTTCTTCACACAGACAGAATGTTATCTCCCAAACAAACCAACATTTCCCTCCTTTTGAAGATTATAGTTCTAAGACTTCTATTGTAACTATGACTGATGCCCCTTTCTGCTAAGTGCAAACCTCAGAGATAGTTAAGTGGGCAGTAATTATGCATTTGCTCAAGCACAGCTTATTATTTACTCAGCAGACATACATTGGGCATCTTTCAATCACATGCCAAGTAGGATGGAGGGCACTGAGAACAGAAAGATGCAAAGTCATGGTCCTTGCTTTTAAGGAATTTGCATGGTGATCCTATAGGGAGACCAGGAAATGGCAGAATTTAATGCAGTTTGTTCTATGTTAGCATAATAGTGATAGCGATAATTGTAGGAGGAGGTTAGGAGAGGGAAGGCAATAATAATTCTGGAGATTCAGAGACGGCTTCACAAACCAGAGAACATTCCACCTCTGCCAGATCTCTTAGAGTTAAGGGTAACAATCAAATCGTTGGTTCGTGGTACTTCAGTACTAAAAGACTGAATATATATGATAGTAAAAAAAAATGTGACCAGTAGGATGAATGAAGTTTTGACTTTATAGTTGGAAATTTGTTTCATATCCACTTCGCTTATCACCATCTTCCAGTTTTCTTGGAATGGTATTGGGATTGTGTCAAGAGCTATCCAAGCCAAAACATTAGGTGAGAATTTATAACCAAGTGTCTAGAAGTCCCAGTTCTTTGGAATGCCATCTCATTAGAAAAAGCCATGTTATTTAATACCTTCAGACCATAAACATAATTTCAAAACATCAACTAAAATTTATGGCTTTAGTTTGAAAATGGTCCTGCCAAAAGCATGCTCCAATCCAACACAAACAGTCATGAATTAAAAATAATGAATATAAAAAATATGAATATCATCACTTATCTTCTTAGAATAATAATTACTAGTTGGAGTGTAAAAATACTAAGAGAAAAAAGACTCAGACTATATGTGACATCAGTGACCACTAAAAGCAGTACAGGGAAAAAACTGATCTTTAACCAAGGGAGCAAATATAAATATATGATATAGAGGAAATACAGAAATGAAGCAAATCCTTTTATGTAGGGGATTTGCAGGGGCTCGGCATCAAGCATAACCATTGTAAATCCAAATTCCCCCGAATCCTACACTGCCATCTATAGAGTTCTGAAAGTTTTAATATTTTGTAGATGGAGACATACACTCCTTGACTAAAGATTTTAAGAACTCATTTTTCAGATATTATGACAGGCCTTCCCAGGCAGTGCCTGGTTCTAGTTGATATAAATGTTAAAGTGATAAGGAAACCTAAAGCAACTTCCAAGCAACAGAGCAAATGTGGAGCCCAGAAGCTCGGTGACGTGGGAGGGCGCTGAGATACGCTGACGGGTGCTGCTTGCCCAATCCTGCAGGCACATTTCCAGACTAATCCCAAATACTCAACAAGCAGATTTACTAATTTGGCATCTCCAAAAGACTTCAGCACTGAAGAATTGTTTCTTCATTATAAAGGATTAAATGGATAGGTAATTTTGTCTTTCTACCTGGCTACAAAAACACTCAGAGTCTATTAGCTTAAAGGTCACTGTATTTTGCAGTTACCCATGCATGCAATGAGATTTGGCTCAGTAGATTCCGCTCTTCTCACAAGCATGCACACAATACTATTTAAAGGTCAGCCAACTTTCACTGTCAGAACAGTGTTAAGGAGAGAACACCAGTAACGTGGGTCTGTGTGGTGACACACATTTCACTGACAGCTTTCTGAAAAACACACCTGGAGATCAGTGGCAGGAACATGACAATTCAGGGTTAAGAATTTAACGAGTGTGTCTGTTACATGATTACTGATTCTACCACATATAATGAGGAATATGGGAAAACTGAAGACATTAAATATGGAAAGCATTTAAAAGAAGAACCAGTCAACAATTTCTATGTGGCTTCATGGAGAGATTAAGACCAAATGAGTGACACAGATTTTGGCTTTAAATAATACCTTACCAGTTGGTCCAAGGGTTGTGGGTTATTGTTAAGCTGTTTAAATAATACCTTACCAATAATGAGGGATTTTGAAAATGAAAAATGGTTAGCTTCTGAAAGTAGAGTCCCTGCCGTGAATACCTGAAGATATTCTTTATTAGGACCCGTATACTGCTTAATAAGTTAAACTACTTGACCCTTCAGGACTCTCTTTCTCCTTTCATATTATATGATTAATCATAGGAATTCTTAGGGAAGGATATCTTTTTTTCTCTGTTTACTACTACTTGGTATCAGTGGAGCCAAATTATCAACATCTACTTCCCAGAGGACAAATTTCATCCATTAGGTATGAGATACAGGTTCAGAGGGGAGCAAAATGAAAATCCCAAGTGGGAAATTAATGAACAGCAATGAAAGAATCTGAACATATTTAAGATACACATTGAACTGGAAACATTATCGTGAAGGATAATATCAAATGTTTTTTCAAACTATTTCAAGATGTATAGATGTAGCCCAACATGACATTTTTCATATTCTCCATGCAACTGCTTTCATCTATCCTGACGTCTTCAAGTTATCTGAATATAGGAAGTATCACTACTCATGTTGTACAAGGACTAACACTGAATATACTTATCACATTCTCTGGAATGTTGCTTACAGCTATCCTGAATTTCTCAGACAGTTAAGCTGTGGGGGTTTTCATTGTTGTTTGTTTTTTGTTCTTGACATTTTTTAATGCTCTAAAGGTTTCCCTCTAATGGTCTTCTGGACTAATAGTCGTTATATTACTATACATATATATCAGAAGGCAATTTTTCATAGGGCACCATGTTATTGCTCAACATAATTAAATTGGTCTTCATCAAATCTTACCTAGTTGATGAACCATATTTACTATTGCCACTTTTTTTTTCTTAACATATAATGTATTATTAGCCCCAGGGGTACAGGTCTGTAAATTGCCAGGTTTACACACTTCACAGCACTCACCATAGCACATACCCTCCCCAGTGTCCATATCCCCACCACCCTCTCCCTGCTCCCCTCCCCCTGGTAACCCTCAGTTTGTTTTGTGAGATTAAGAGTCTCTTATGGTTTGTCTCCCTCCTAATCCCATCCTGTTTCATTTATTCTCTTCCTACCCCCCAAACCCCCCATGTTGCCACTTTTGATCTACCATTATAGTCAGTGATCGTCTATCAGTTAGCCAAGACCTTTCAATAGCTTAATTTTAGTATCTCTTTTCAATATAAGGCTTGGTTATTGAAAGTACAAGTCATGATAAATTGGTCAACCATGACTAAAATGGAACTGTTCTAATTAGTCAATAATGAATGTGGAGGTACTTTTTTATTATAAAGTTTATATAAATCAACACCGTACTATTGTAATTATCATAAGCTCTTTGAGAGAGGATATGTGAAATAACCCTCATGGCCCTTAGCAGAGCATTTGTCACAAAGCAGATGTTCATTAAATGCAAGCTAAATTAATAAAATATTATAGAAAAATCAGGTGTGAATCAAGTCTTGTTTTAAAAACTTGTCCAGTGGTAGATATGAAGGAAGGCATGTATTGCATGGAGCACTGGGTGTGGTAAATAAACAATAAATCTTGGATCACTGAAAAAATAAAATTAAATTTAAAAAAAACTAGTCTGTAATTATACTCATATACAACATTGCATGAAGCAGGTACTCAATACACATGTGAGTCAAAGACTGAGCTTGATCAAACAATTCCTGTGAGTCAAATTTGTGGTATAATTTCCTTACTCAGCTCTCCCAGAGTATTTCATGAACAGTGTCTGAAATACTATCTTTACGTAGGCAATACAGAGACCTTAGGAATAGAAGATTTCTTTTTCAACACATAGAATCTGGTCTTATGAATGACTGTGGAAACTCCAGCTTTAATTGCTAGGGAACATAGATTATTCTGCACAGTGCTCGAAAAGACATTATTTGTTCTGACTCTTTTGATGAGTTGAGACTGTTCACACAGTATCTTCAGAATGGAAAGAACAAACCTCTTGCTTCCTCTGATGGCACTGTGACCACAAAAAAGGGCGAGGTATGTGAGGTGGCCTTCTCAGTGCTGTCTGAACAATGAGGCAATCATTATAACTCACACTCTATCCATTTTTACGAGACACTGACCAAAGGCATTCCTGGGGATTCTTTCAAGTATGTGCATCAAAAGACATTGAATAACTTCATCCTCTTTGTTATACTACAAAAAAAGATCCAACCAATGAGAAAGGCTTGAGTCTAACCTGAACATGAGAGTGTTTTACACATGGATGTCATTGCTCTGATATTTTAAAATACTTTTTAAAAACAATATTTATAATAATATTGTTTTTAAAAAGTGTATACATATATATATATGCCCATATATACATACATATATATGCCCAATTCTCCATTCTTCTTAGTACTTGATGTGGGCACTCACATGGATAATGTGAAACACTGAGAATTAAAATAATATTTATATTGAATCTGGGTTTATACTAAATCTGACACATAATCTAACTTTTTAAAGGAATGCCAAAGTGTGACTTTCTATTTCTGTTTATTCTGTTGATCTTTCAAGTTTGGTTTTCTAGCTCTGAATATGACACATTTAGTCAAGAAAAAAACAAAAACATGCTTTTAATTGTGAGATATATTCTAGCAATAATTATTAGCTTGTTAAGTAAGCACACAGAAAAAACTAAGAGTCATGATTTGGATGGGTTTGTTGTAAGTTACAGTCAAGACAAGAAAATGGCACCTTCATAATTGGCCACAGGGTATGTGCTATGGTGAGTGCTCTGAAGTGTGTAAGCCTGACGATTCACAGACCTGTATTCCTGGGGCAAAGAATACATTATATGTTAATAAAAATAATTTTTTAAAAATTATACACCTCAAGAGAGAATAATGCCACAATTAAAAACATAAGTAATTTTTGATAAATATTATTAAAGTATTGCAAAAATTAAATTATAATTTTGGTCTATTTCTGCCTTAAATTCTGATCATGAATTATATACCTAAATTAATGAGAATAATTTTTATTTCCTGAAAACATTAATTCAATGGTAATTATAAATATTTAGAAAACTGCTTTTTTGGAAATTCTAGGTATACTCATTATCAAAACTAGTAGGGGATTGTACCTACAAATTTCTTTTTCTAGGGAATATGAACACCATGCAAAGTGGATGCTTTCTTCATACTGTAAAAAAATGAATAAATTATGGGACAAATAATTCTACTTTGGAGGTTTTTAAATTTATGCTGAGCTACAAAGGAAGGATATAACTTACATGTCTGTTATTTAAAATCAAACATAGAAAATTAAATACACAAGAGCCAAAGACCTTTTTTTTAATTTTCTTTTGGAAAGAAAGAATTCTTGTAGATGCAGAAATCAAGTGTATGATATTTAATTATTGGTGTCTAGATAGTGATATCCAGCAAAAGCAAAAGCAAGGGATGCTCTTTCTTCTGGAGGAAAACATGTCATTGT
The DNA here is from genome assembly GCA_003697995.1 of Taxidea taxus jeffersonii. Taxonomy (NCBI): domain Eukaryota; kingdom Metazoa; phylum Chordata; class Mammalia; order Carnivora; family Mustelidae; genus Taxidea; species Taxidea taxus. Next base: position 41,823 of record RCUC01126781.1, on the reverse strand, counting down.
TTAAGGTAGCGGGCTATTAATAAAGGAGATCAACAATCTTAAGCTAAAAATGAGTCAGAGGCACCTGGGTGGCTCAGTGGGTTAAAGCCTCTGCCTTCGGCTCAGGTCATGATCCCAGGGTTCTGGGATCGAGCCCCTCATTGGGCTCTCTGCTCAACGGGGAGCCTGCTTCCTCCTCTCTCTCTGCCTGCCTCTCTACCTACTTGTGATCTCTGTCAAATAAACAAATAAAATCTTTTAAAAAAATAAAATAAAATAGAGTCAATAATGGAAAGCTATTGGGACAAAATTTTACATATTTTGTCCCTTCCTCAGGAATTTCTTTTGTCTCACCACAGCACACATTTGCTGCTGATCAAATATTCCAGGCCCAACCAACTTATACAACTTATTAAGATTCTCCCAGAAAGAGCTACTCGCCCATTAAAAAAAGATGTACATCGCTAAGATATACCACATGGTGATTTGATGGAAATATACACAGTGGAATGATTACTACCGTCAAGCAAATTAGCATATCTTCTCACATAGGTTTTTGTGTGATGACAGCACCTGAAATCTATTCTCTCACCTTTTTTCTTTCCCTTTCTTAGAGCAGTGAGTGTTCCCTGCAAGTACCGCCATTGATGATGACCCTTATTCTGCTAGAGAGGAAGATGTGTTTTTGTGTCATAATCATGCTGCATATTGCCCTTAAATCCATTCTACTATTACATTTCTAAATTTGACTGTAACATAGGAGTATTAATTGATTCAATAACTTGGGAAATATATTTGACACCATCTACTAAACCTAATTATATACCAACCATATGACTTAGAAAGTCTATTCTTATGCAAATTCCAAAGAAAAATGACTATACATGGCCTCCAAAAAAAAATTAAAAGACTAAAATGTGCATAGAAGCTTTATTCATAATATCCTCAAGCTGGAAGTAACCCAAAATCCATCACCACAAGAATGGCTAAGCAAAGTGTAATATGTTCATATGAAGGAGTACTGCTACATAGCAATAAAAATAAACTAACAGAGAATAAGCCTAAAACTGCACCAAAACAGTCTTAAAACAACTACTCAATAAAACAAAAACTGAAAAGAAACATGATCTTAGAAATATTAAATTGATTTTTTAAAAAGACAGATTCAAATGAGAACGTGTAGCATGATACCATTTATATGAAGTTCAAGAATAGACAAAAGTGATGTATGTGGTAAAAAATCAGAATGGTAGTTAATTTTCAGTGGGGGTTTTTCTGTGAAGGGCCACTAGAAAAAACTTATGGAGGGGATGGAGTGGTTCTTTATATCTGGGTCATATTACACAGAAATTTTAAGATTAAGATTTGAGTACTTTGTCTATAAATAATACCACAAAAATAAAGCATATGTAATTATTTGGGACCTAGTCTGTGCTAGGCATTCATATAAGAACTGGTGATAGACTGATGAACCAGTTAACACTTACACATTTAATTATTTTTCTGTGTGTGTGTGGTTTTTTTTTTTTTTAACATAGACTGGGAGTTATGTGGAGTTAGAGAACAGTGTGATTCATTTTTGTAATCTCAGTATCTGGAGTAATAGCAAGGTAATCACTAAGTGTTTTGTATTAATCCCTTCATGAGTTAAAAAAAATAGTTATAGTTAGTACATATGTCCTCTTGCTAGATTTTTTTAAACACAACTATGTTTTCTTTTCACACCACAAATAAAATCCCCTCTTATTTATATTGTTTTCTAAATACAGAAAATAAAGAAGTTTTAACAGCAACCCATTGTCCCTATGAAGTGACATGTAAAAGAAATAAAGATGAATCTATATTGGAAATAGTTAAAAAATGCATAATCTTCAAAATCATGAAATTATTTTATAATGGAATTATGACCAGATACTTTCTTTCTCCAAAAATAAGCACCAGGTAGTATCTTAGAGGATGTTAACCAAACTATTATAAAAGTACCATCAAGGGGCACCTGGGTGGCTCAGTGGGTTAAGGCCTTTGCCTTCGGCTCAGGTCATGATCTCAGGGTCCTGGGATCCAGCCCCGCATCATCGGGCTCTCTGCTCAGTGGGGAGCCTGCTTCCCCCTCCCCCTCTGCCTACCTCTCTGCCTACTTGTGATCTCTCTGTCAAATAAATAAAATCTTAAAAAAAAAAAAAACACCAGAGATATTTTAAATGGAATCAGAGAAGAAATTCTTTATTGACAGGATGATAAAATACCCAGGTTCTTAAGAAGGATATAGTATTTCCAACCCTAGAGTGACAAAGAGAATAAAATGTGTGTACTTAGGTTGGTTGCTTCTAACTATAATCAATGGCTCTGTCAAGGAGCTTTTTGCTGCCAACTATTTCAGAAATAATCACTTGTCTTCAAGTAATACAATGATCATCTTTATTTTGTTCAATGTCAGCCATAGTAAAAAATTGGGACTAGATAATCAGGAAAAAATATTCTGAAAACTACTTCTTAATTCACATGAGACACATACCTCCATGGAACTGGAAAAAAAAACCCCAAAAAGATTAATCATAATAAAAAACATTATATCAAGTATGATTTTCATGCTATTGCCTTTCTAACATTGCTCTCATTATACCCTGAGGAAAACGGTTCAGTCTTAATAGCAAGGAAAGCAACAAAAAGGAACTAAATCCTACTGACAAGTTAGTTGATAAATAAAGATTCCAGGAGTATGAAATGCATTCCCTTGAAAATGCATGTATGAATTGATCAATGAATTCAAAGATCATTTCTGACCAATGGCATTTATAATATATCAAAAAATCATCTCATCCCCTGCTTCGGCACTGTTAGAGAAATATACCTGACTTTGGATGAAAAAATACGGTCTGATTTCCCAGAGTTCCTGAAACCTGAAATCTTACTCTCAATTGAATACTTTACAGAAGTGCTCAGTCACCTATTCCAAACCTCCAAAAGATAATATTTCTGAGATCAGAGAAACCATTTTATAGATACTGAACTTTGCTCCCAGTCATGGAACAAGCCCCACTGAAGAAGAGGGAAAGGGAAAGAGGAATTGACAAATTATGAGTCCTGGCAAGAGCAATGTGTATTATATAAGCTTATAAAAAAAAAAAGTGGCAACAGGAAGGGACAGAGGATATTGGGAAGGGAAAAATGGAAGAAAGAAGGACAGAAAGATGGACAGAGAAAAAGAAATAGTGAATTTTGCTTTAGCCAACACTTTGAAGAAATTAGGATGTTCTATTGATTTTCTGTAAGATGTGTCCAGAAACGCAAATTAAAGTCAATACAGGAATTAATAAAAAGAATTGAAAAAAGTGGTTGGGTTTGGCTGAAGCCTGAGGTTTGGAGGAGAAGATGGGTGTTATTTAAATTATGTATTGAACCCTGCTCCCTCATGTTAATTTAGGGAAGGTTTAAAGTTTTCCTGAGACTCCCTGCATAAAAAACATAAAAACATTTCCTCAAATAATGACTTGAGCTATGCAACTGATTTACTTTGGAAAGGGAATTAATCATGTATTAACATTAGCATAACATTTATTTTTCACTTGTAGCTTTTTGAAACAGCTATATGTAACATTACCTTAGTAGTATTATGCTTTTTTGTAAAAGTAATAATAGGTAATCAATTTCACATGTCACAGCTATTTTCAGCATAGTAATAGACAATATAGGGTATGTGATTAAATTTATCACTTAATATAATCACAGAAGTAAAAAAAAGATAATCACAGAGGCTATAAGGAAGCATGTATAGAGGACAACGCATCAGATCTGATATTGGACTAATGATAACCTATAATATATCTTTAAACTCAAAATATCTGATTCTATAAATGGGCAGAAGCCAGAACTGTCAAGCTAATATGTAAACATTAAAAGATCAAGTTGAGGGGCGCCTGGGTGGCTCAGTGGGTTAAGGCCTCTGCCTTCAGGTTGGGTCATGATCCCGGGGTTCTGGGATCCAGCCCCGCATCGGGCTCTCTGCTCGGCAAGAAGCCTGCCTCCCCCTCTCTCTGTGCCTGCCTCTCTGCCTACTTGTGATCTCTGTCAAATAAATAAATAAAATATTTTTAAAAAATTAAAAAAAAAAGATCAAGTTGAGGGGTGCCTGGGTAGCTCAGTTGGTTAAGCATCTGCCTTCAGCTCAGGTCATGATCCCAGGGTCTGCTTCTCCCTCTCCCTCCATGTGTGCTCTCTCTCTTTCATTCTTTCTCAAAAATAAATACATAAATCTTAAAAAAAAGATCAAGTTAGAAGATATCAAATGTTTACATTAGAATGAGTTAAACTTCTCTAACAGTTTCCATCCTTAAATGTTTAATCATTCAATCAAAAGATGTAACAACAAATAAATGAACATATAATTTCTTAAGATTTGGTTTACACTGAACACATAATACCTCTCCATATTGCCTGTAATATTAGGTAACATTGCACAATTCTTGCTAAGGTTCTACTGCTCTGTAGTGTGTATCATGCTATACCCTCGGAGAAATGAGAGGCATTGAGGTAAAGTGGCAAGAAGAGTTCCAACTCAGGAGGCCCATGGTTAGGGTATGAATTGTGATTTCACCATTTATTATCTGTGAGACCTTGGAAAAAATACTTTATCTGCCAAAAATTCAGTTTCCTCATCTGTAAATGAAAGTTAAAAGCACATCCCTCTCATAAGCATAGAAGGTGATGATAAGCATTAAAAGAAATGCTGCAGACACAGCATTTATCAAACTGCTGGCCACACTGTATATAAGACCTCCTTAAAGGGTTGTTATTATTATTAAAGTAACAGAAAAATTGAGATCATTAATATTATATACACTGTGAACTTTTCGCACATACAATAGCAAAAGCCAATAAATGGATTTTGCAGTGAGGATACATATTAGGATCCAAAGAGAGAAAACATTTCTGAGATTTACTACATTAGGTACACTGTAGATATGTTAATTTATAGGGGGAAAAATGGCTATGGTATGCAAAAAAGTTTGCATTATCAAAGCACTATAGGCATAATATTGATGTGTATATCATAGCATAAATTTTACAATGAGTTAAATTTACATTCAATATGATAACATTTAGACTCAAGTCAGATTGTTTTACATGTCAATTATAAGCACTATTTGATCTACTAATTTTTTATTTGCAACTTCTGATGAGTCATCAAAGGTAAACCTCATTTAATTGTTTAAAAGTAATAATTAAATATTATACGTGCCAAGGATTAAAATTTAAATCATTTTCATATCTGATCCCAGATAGTTTTCAACATAGAAGAGGGTAATCTGTTACATTTAATCTAAACATAGCCACGTACATACATTTTTCCTAGAGATGTATATATTAAGCCTATGGAAACCCTCCAGTGGCCATTAATGCCCTTCCTGGGGTTATATAGCATCTAATGAATATACCCACCTGGCAAGACCCTGGTTGGTATTCCACGAGTAAATGAAAGAGCCCTTAAATGAGATTTATGGAGTTCTCCGACATGAGTTCTGGTGGGGAGGGAAACTACACGTCACTTCTGATATGGCTTGTCTGGTTGTGCTATTCCAAATGATGAATTCATTGTCATAAATACTCAGGTTTGGGTCGGAGAATACAGAATCCGTTTTGGTGGTTCTTGACCTGCCATGGTCCTCTATCACAATTGTATCCAACAAGCTACAGTGCAATGCGGTAGGGTCTTACTTCCCATGTAACTGAATCATTCCTCTCATTTCCAGCTTTTGCTTTATAAATTTACATAATTTTATAATAGTAAAATAACTGAGACTCTCAATAATCTGGCCGAGTATACACTGTTCTTTATTGAAGGGAGATTATATGTAAGGAGAAATCCCTGGTTATTTCTGCAATAATTTATCCTTTTACTGATTTGCACCCTCTATTCAAATCCAGTGTGGCATTTACACACACAGATTTTCACACCATTCCAAAGCTGACAGACCTGTCAATATGTGAATATTTTGTGTTTTATATTAACTTATGAATATAAATTCATTTACAAATATTTTATTCATGTATACATATTTTGTAAGGTAAGTAGGATATGAATACATATCCATGTCCTTTTACTTGAAAAATGATGCGTAAGAATCTGTATGCCATTCAGTGTAGCATATGTTATATATTTAACGCATTTAATGCAAGAACTTCAATTTTTTTTCTTCTCCTTTCAATATGCTCTATCTTTGAACTGTTTTAGTTAGACCAAAATTAAATACGGAGTCATCGTGTAAGAGCATAAAAATAGTCTAATAAGTTCTAAAACACTTATTTGAGAATAATTTCCTTTATGGTTTAATTGATCTATTTATTTATGGATAGATGCACAGATGGAAATATGGCAGTGTGGATGAGGAGCCTTCCTGAACTTAGGCAATTTGAACTGAGGTAACTTGAGCTTTTGGACTTTCATTTTTTTAACTTTGATCTGGTTAGAGACTATGTGGAATTTAATATTAGTTTTCATCAAATCTAATTATCAAGTATGGATTTCAAGCATTATTGCCTTTCAGAAAATCTCATACTTGTACAGCTGTTAGACATAAACTCATAAACTGCAATTATGGTCTAATAGATTAAAATAGAAGATCCTGTTAGTGCTTGGTCCTTGTTGAACCATAAGCCACTATGCAAAGGTAATATAATATAACTCAGTTACCCTTCAAAATATGGAATCAGCATCATTATTTCTACATGTCTTTTCTAGTTTTCCAGGATTTTATTAGATTCACTAAGTATTCTATCTTTTCTCCTTTTGGGAAATCTTACTGGTATTTAAAGCCCTATCATAGTCTTAGCATTGGCATTGGGCTATGGAACCAGAATTTTCAATTTATGTCTCAGTTTTCCAGCTGGGTTAGACAGTTTCAACTTCCTGTTCAACAGCAATCAAAATACAGCCTGTCCATCACCCAAATGATCTCCACATCAGTATCAGAGGGACAGGTAATGTCCTAATCCCTATATCAGATGCACACATATTTCCTGTCATCATGCACACCTGGTATTTTGAGTAATTTCTCATAAGTCCTTAATCCAACATTATCTTAGTGTTTTGATTTTTAAAATTTTATTTCTCGGTGAATGACTTTCCCATCTCCTCTGCAACAGCCATTTTGGTTTTCATCTCTGGTAGAATGATTATAGTTCACCTATATCATGAAGGAATTTTTGGTGCTGATTTTGTTGGTTGGTTGGATTAGCCAAATGTTCTAGTCATTTGACCAGGTAATTGTTTTCATCACTAAGGAAGAAAATACCAATTTGCCAACAGTTTCCCTTAGAACAGTATCCCAGTGATAAGAGTTATTACTAGCTTTCTCCTCTTTTCATAACAAAAAATATAAAGTTACACATTACTACATAAGATAAGGTGAGCTAATTCTAAACAATAGCAAATGAACTACTTTTAAACTTCAGCTTGACTTCTGAGAGGGCTCGACATTGTAGCAAATATTTAGGAAATTCGAGAATTCAAATACTTAAGACAGTAGTAAAATACAGCAAAATTAACAGAGGCATTGAAAATTAATTGTGTGGAAAGGGATTTTTTGGAACCAAGAAAACTTTATACTAGGAAAAATATAATACATGATCATAAATATAACAAAAAAAGTAAATAACAGCAGTTAGCATCATTGATTTAATCAACACAGTTTGTTTATAATAAAAATGTTTTTAAACCATAAGTAGTTTGTAATTGATCCATTTTTTAAAAAAGATCTGGAAACATAAATATTTACTATCTTAATCTTTCACTCTAATTTTTAGTTTTTTTGCTTTTAATTCTTTTGTTGTAATCCATATAAAGATTCAAATTAATTTGAGAATAGCAAAAATTAGCAGATTATAGGCTGAAAATTATTCTAGTAGTGATATATAAAAGAAATCCTTGTTCCACATAAAAAGCAGTGAACAAGAAAACTTAAAAAAACAACAGAACACAAAACAAAGGACTTCTTGTGTTTCTAAGTTAACTGAATATTGTATGTTGTCACCAGTGCTAAGCAGTGTGTCACTAATAAATCAGATTTTATCATATATATGTGTGATGAGTATGTAGGGGTTTACCTGTGCAGTTACCCCCCTCATCTGCAACTTTATCACTATTACTTATGTAACTGCAGTTATTCAGCTGAATACATTCGCATAGAGGATACAAAAATCATTTTCTTGAGATTCCAAGCAAATTACTTTGCTGCATTTACGATCTAACCAGAGTGGCTTTTCTTGTGTCAATCCATTATACCTAAGGGCAATTCCTCTACTTAGTCCCCTTTTCAAGGTCACATAGCAGAGCTTGATTAATATGGCTCCAAAACAGAATCAGACAAGAAAAATATTGGTCTAGTATCACAGAAGGTTTTGTTAAGAAATTGAAAAGGGAAATCTTTGTAATGAAAATATTGCATAATAAGATAACAATTGCATTGTAATTTTATTTTTTCATTATTTTGGGGTGATGAATAAGAACTATAATAAAAATAGATGTTGAGGGTATGGTTGAATGGTTTTAGAGTGACTTCATATTTGTAAAATGCTGCTGCCAAAATATCTATAAAATAGAGGAAAAAAAGAATTTAGTGAGGTGAACACAATCATGTTACTACATAACCCCAAAAGCATTATATTAGAAAAAACAAAATTTTAAGTCATGGTAAAATGCAGTAAGTCCCTCACAGGCTTTGTACAGATGACAGAAAATAAAAATTCAAGGAAAGGTTTATAAGTGGAGTAGGGGATGGATTCTTCTTTCTTCTCTAAGGAAACCTGTAAACTGAGAGTAATTTAAAAATAAAGCCTCAAAAGAAAAACATTAGCAAATATTCCTTTTTTTCCCATATAAGACATAAGAATCATATGAATTTTTCTTTGTCAGAGTTAAAGGAAAAGTTTGCCTATGCGTAGGATAGGGCAATGAAAATAAGCCAGGTGTTGCATTTCATGATAAAGCTAGGGATTCAAGCCTAGAATTTTAAGTCTTAGTGCCAGAATTCTTTATCATTAGCCCATCTTGTAGAAGAGATTTTATGTGATACTTTCCTAAATATGTCTCCAAGGCATAACTGCCTTAGTTGTGGATGATTTCTGAAGACAGAAATTGCAGTAAAATGCATAGCCTTAGCATAAGTTTATTATATAGTCAATAGCCTATTATAGATTAATTTACTATAAGATTTTTTTCCTTCCCCACCTCAATATTCCATTTCTTTTTATTTTTTTAAGATTTATTTATTTGAGAGAAAGAGAGCATTAGCAGGGAAGGGGCAGAAGGAGAGAATATCCAGGTAGACTCCCACTGAGCATGGAGGCAGACACAGGGCTTGATTTCAGAAGCCTTGAGATCAGGACCTGAGCCAAATCCAAGAGTTGGATGCTTAACTGACTGAGCCACCCAGGGGCCCCCACAATGTTCCATTTCTCAAAGCATCTCTATGATAATGATGAGTAACTCTACCAATTCCCAAACCAAAATTATCATGTCCAATGGGCCAATGCATAGCAAGCTATCTAGCTTTTCCCTTTGTCAAGTAAGAAACCATCTGGACTGCCAACATACAGGATGCCACATCAGTGTAGTCTGACCACCTGTACCACAGGCACATTCATCTGTATAGAGCTGTTTACAGCATACCTGGTTTTCCCAGTCAGCCTGAGTGTCCATGAAGACAAACTGCTTTAATTTTTAGACATCTTTGATCTCCCACAAAACACTTATTCTATCAAATTAGTAGTATCTAATCAGTGGTCAAGAAACCACATTGAACAAATTCTTTCTATCCTCAAGTTGTTCAAAGATGTAACATACTTAACTGGGATTCTTCCTGCCTCAGCTTTAGCTGAGAAACCAATATAGAATGCATTCTATTGTCTTAAACAAATCTGCCTAGGCAGATTGGCATAGATGATGAAAAGGAATCTATGCCATTACTCTTGGACCTCTTAACTACAATAAGATATAAAGAGAGGACTAACAGTCAGAAAGAGGATTTTGGAGAAAGTTTCTCTGGAGAAAGCTACTACCGTGCTAGAATTCTTCCTTTCCCATCATTATGGAGAAAGCATTGAGAGGTGCCACCTCTCTTTAGTAGAAGGATACAGAGGACTGGGATCTGAATTACCTGTAAGAAAGTTAATTTTACTAAGATGTAAGCTGTATCAGAGAGAGACAGAGAGGGAGAATGAGAGAGAGAGAGAGGTGGGTGGCGGGAGAGGGATCAGCTGGATCGGTTAAATTAGAGAACAGGGGTAGGAGCTGCTCACCACAAAGAGGTTGCCTGTGGACTTCAGGATATGCAGGAGCTGAGGAAGCATCTACCAAAGAAAGACCCACCACAAAGATATGAGTTAAGGGAACGGCAGGTGAGAGAAACCAGCAGGGAATCAGACCTTAATGTCTCTATGAAAGCACCCATGAAAGGAAAAGACAGGTTTTTATAGATATTGGCCTTACCCACCCGAAGACATCAGCATAAAATCTGCCAAGGCCAAGGGTTTATAAAGTCACCTAGACAAACAAGACCTGTGCTATGTGTACACCTCCTCTCCCGCCACAAAACACCTAACATAGCAGCTAGACAGTAAGGGCTAGGATATAAGAGACTCTAAGAAGGAAGGACATAACTGTAATAAATCAAGTTCAGAAGTTTGAGTAAATATCTTGGATCCTATTCTCATTACTGAACTGACGCTGCATTTGTGACTTGAAGCATCTGAGGGCTGTAGAGATGCCATGGGTCTGTCAGAGGTTACATCTGTGCACAGAGGAAAATTATCTCCCACTGCATAAAGCGTCAGGGAGGCAGTGGGAGGAAAAAAAAATGTTTGTTTGCATCATAAAATGTGTTTTTTTAATATTTTATTTATTTGTCAAAGAGAGAGAGAGAGAGAGAGAGCACAAGCAAGGAGAGTGGGAGAGGGGGAAGCAGGCTCCCCGTTGAGCAGGGGCTCAGTCCCAGGACCCTGGGATCATGACCTGAGCCGAAGGCAGATGCTTAACCAACTGAGCCACCCAGGCGCCTTTATATCATGAAATGTTTTTAAAACATGGATTACAGATATATGAAGCTTTAAGTTAATAAAATGAAATCTCTCTACCTACAGTAATTTTATGGAGAGTCAGACTACAGAAAATTCAGTAAGTCATTTCTCCAGTGTCCTATGGGATAATCTATACTGTTTATCCTTTGCAGGGAAAGGGGTGTGTAAAGAAGAAAACAGTGGCAGTGACCCATGGAAATTCTGCCCTATGCCCTGTTTTTCTGAGAAGGTAACTAGCTGACTTTATTAGGGAGGGGGCCAGATGCCAAAGACAACAGCGACTGGTACAATAATGCTTGAAGAATTAAGAAATGTCTTCAGAAAATAGCTTGAAACCAGAGGCATGCCAAGAGGAATGGAAAGAGCAGGCTCCCAAAGAAGTTCTTAAACAGTGTTGTTAAAATTCACACTCATTTGCTTAACATTAAAACCCAGCAATTAGCTAACAAACCTTGGTGACAGACTGCTATTAATTTTGTGCTGACTCCATACATGTAAATTAAACCATTACAAGTCCCCCATGTGCTGCCTCTGACATTTGTTTTGTACAAGTAAGCTGGCAGTGGGGAGGCATAAACTTTGCTCTGAACTCCCTTGGCAACCAAGGCTGCTGATCACTTTGTTAATTTTTTGAAAGATATTCAAAAACTATTTTTTGAGGACAAAAAGGTGATTAACAAAATGCCTTCAACTGAACAAGTCTGGAGCACTAAAAATTGTACGACACTACACAACAGTTTTTAGATTTGGCTGGAGACACTTAGATGATCATTATACAATTTAATATGTAATTATATATTATAAAATGACATAAATATATTATAGCTATTTTTCCCATGAAGTAATCAACATCTAGTGAAATTCATTATCTTCACTGAATCCTAAAGGTGCATTAGAGTATTTTACTTTTTGCTTTGGATCATTTAAAAAAACTTGAAATAGAGGGTGCCTGAGTAGCTCAGTGGGTTAAGCCTCTGCCTTCAGCTCAGGTCATGATCTCAGGGGCCTGGGATCAAGCCCCGCATCAGGCTCTCTGCTCAGCGGGGAGCCTGCTTCCTCTTCTCTCTCTGCCTGCCTCTCTGCCTACTTGTGGCCTGTCTCTCTCTGTCACATAAATAAAGTATTTTAAAAAATAAATTAATTAAATAAATTAGAAAATAAATAGAAATAGCTGGCTTATTTAAAGTTAAGGTCATAGGGCACCTGTGGCTCAGTGGATTATGCATCTGTCTTTGGCTTAGGTCAGCTCTCAGGGTCCTGGGATGGAGCTCAGTGATAGGCTCCCACTCAATGGGGAGTCTGCTTGTCCCTCTGCTCCCTCCACTCATGTGTGCACATACACACTCTCTTTCAAATAAATAAGTAAAACCTTAAAAAAAAAACTTAGGTCATAAACTAGAAGAAAAGATCTTGTATTTGGAGAACTTTCTCATTGATGACCAAGTGAATTTACCAAATTCTTCACAAAAATCCCATGAGCCTCTATTCATGTATCAATTCAGAGTTTCCAATGGAAGACCAACTGTCCCAGACACACAGCCTGAAACTGCTTAAACAACCAACCTCTTAACCATAGCTGCTGGTGAATTTGAGGGACCCGATTACCTAATACATAGAACAGGCTGAGTGATCTACTCCTCTGCATGACTTTTAAATGTCTGATCTACAGCACTTCTGCAAGCACACTCCTCTATCCCTTCTCCACTCTTCCTATAATGAAAATGTCCTAGGTGTGACGAGAGATGTTAGGTCTCTTTACCTTTACTATCGGTTTCCTGTCACACTATCTGTTTCAAAAGCCACTGTCCCTAAATATTAGATGGCAGATATCTGTTACCCATCATTCATTCCACCCACATTTTTCAAGGCTTTTCAGTCAAGAACTGTCCCAGATACCTTGCACATCAACAGAATAGATGAAAATCCCTAAGAACTGCCCCTCCCATCCTTCAGAGGAAAAATAAAACAAACAACTTTAGACTTGATGAATTTCCCAAATGTAAAAAAGATCTCTAATGAAAATGCATAACTTCTCAAAATTAATCAAAAACAAAAACGACTTCCCTTGCAATGCTTTTCACTTTGAATTATGGTCATTAGCCCTAGCCCTTTACTCCTCTTTGAGTTACTTTTTTTCTTTTTTTTAGTCTGGCCTTTTTTTTTTTTTTAAAGATTTTTATTTATTTATTTGAGAAACAGAGAGGGAGAGAGCACAAGCAGGGAAGAGGGCAGAAGGAGAGGGAGAAGCAGACTCCTCGCTAAGTAAGGAGCCCCATGCTGGACTCAGTCCTAGGAACCTGAGATCATGACCTGAGCCAAAGACAGGCACTTAAACTGACGAAACCATACAGAAGCCCCTCTTTGAGCTACTTAAGCATAGGGTTTGTGTTTTTCTACTCTGCATGTCCCCTGTAAAGTGGTGAGCCTGTAACAGGTATTCAATAAATGTCAGATTAAGTTTAAGAATGTGGCAGTAAAAAGTGCCTGCTTTTTTTATATGTACAGTATGAAATCATTTTGAGTAACTAATTAAGCAAAAGTTAATTACTTCATAGACAGTAGCTTAGCCAAGGCATCTATAGATAAAGTTTCCTAACGAAATTGTGCCTTACTTTACCCTTTTCTTAGGGAAAGCATGATCCTCAGATCAGCAACACTGGTCCACCAATGTTTCCTCCTCCCAGATCTAAAGAAGCAGTCTGCATTTCAACAAAATCCCCAAGTGGCTTTATATGCATGCTAACATTAGAGAAGTGCTAATATATATCACTGGTTTTTAAGCAAAACTATGTGTAAAACTCATCTGATATTGTTTCAAAAAAATAATAAAAAAGGGGGGGAAATGAAAAAAACTATGTCTGGGCCACATTCCAAACAAATTAAATAGGCCTATGAGTTCAGGAATGAGGCTCCTTTTTTCTTTTAATTCTCTATGCAGCCCCAGGTAGAGCCAAATTGAGAAACAATAATTTGAACAAAACTGTAAGATATGAGCTGGCTGTGCCACAGAATTCTCTGAATTGAATTAGAAGAAATTGAGTTCTTAAATTCAAATCAGAGGAAATAAACCTCTTACACATAAAGACTCATGTAAGACCTTACTTAGTCTTCTACTGATTTTAGGGTCAAATGGAGAAACATATTAGTCTAAAGATGTCTTCTGATGCTTTGACGCAGTCCAACAAAGCATCCTATTCCTATTCTTCTTTGATGCAAAATCATCTTAAGCAATGAGCAGCAGTCTGCACAGCAGAAATGAGCCTTACAGCAACATTCTGTAGAATTACAGCAAGTTCCCCTTATGGAGGCGAAAGAGGAACTAACGTATAATATTTCATCTTTAAAGACTGAAACACTGTTTTCCCTTGGGGAAAATAAAATGAATCAATCCTCCCATCATGTAAACTAATACCTCATTTTGAGTTAGGCTCTTGCTGAGAATTTGACATAAGATATTGAGATTTGTTTTCATAAATCACTGTAACTATATAACATATTCAGGAATCTGGAGAATGAATAAATGTTCTCCTAGCACATAGTAACTAAACTGATTTAATACCTTGTGTTAATTCTCCCCATCAACAAAATGACTTTCAAGAAAGAAGGAGGTCTTTTCTTAAAAGCCAAAGAGTGAATTGGCTACGTACATCTTATTTTTTTGACAAGAGTTGGTAGAACAAAGATAGGAAATGATTTTTTCACATTCCATGTGGAATCCAAAAGGGTCTAAGAAGAAAATCTTGGGTTCATAATAGACATAACAAGGAAATGGAAATCTTGAATTCCATATTTAATTCTGTCATGGATAAAAATACAAATGGGGGTGCCTGGCTGGCTCAGTAGGTTAAGCATCCAATTCTTGATTTCAGCAGAGGTCATGATCTCAGGGTCCACGTGTGTCACAGAGTCTGCTCAAGATCCTCTCTGGGATGCCTGGGTAACTCAGTCACCTAAATGTCTGACTCTTGATTTCAGGTATGGTCATGATCTCAGGGTCCTGGGATTGAGCCCCTTATGGGGCTCCACACTCTAGGCAGAGTTGGCCTGTGATTCTCTCCCTCCCTCTCCTTCTGCTCCTACCCCTGCGTACTTACTCTCTCTCTCTCTCTCTAAAATAAATAAATCTTTATTTAAAAAAAGAAAAACAAAATTTCTTTAAAAAGTAACTGAAATAATTAAAAGGATCCATTATCTCATTTAATCCTTGCATCAACCCAAAGAAGTAGCTACTATTACTCCACTTTCCAGAAGAGGAAAGTGTGACAGAGGACAGATAGTTGGCCAAGCTTCTTTACATTTTATTTGGAATCCTCATAATTATTAGACTTTTAGAGACTTTGAAGTCAGATAGAACTGTATGAAAAGCTCTAATATTCTAGGGGTAATCCAAACTCTACTTTTAGACCACCAAGTATGGAATTCCAAGATTCTTGCCCTAGAAACTTATAGCAAAAGGTCTAGTGAACCTTAAAATGTCCATGGGATCTACTTTCTTTTTTTTCTTTTTTCAAATTGTTATTTAAATTCCAAAGTAGTTGTCATACAGTGTAATATTAGTTTCAGTGAACAATATAGTGATTCAACACTCCATACGCCAGCCCGTGCTCATCACAACAAGCAGACTCCTGGGATCCACTTTCTGGTGCCAGAGCTTTGCCCTCTCTCTATAGCAGTACCGGTCTGCTTCAAGGATACTCAGGTGTACTGGCTCTTTACTCGGGTGTACTGGCTCTTGCTGGCGATACCCAAGTATGTTGGATCTCATCTCTGCTTTCTAAGGATATCATCAGATGTGCCTCATGGACCCTTTATAAATAAGGGCCAAATTTCACAGCCATTTTCTTTTTTTTTTTAAGATTTTATTTATTTATTTGACAGATAGAGATCACAAGTAGGCAGAGAGGCAGGCAGAGAGAGAGGGGAAAGCAGGCTCTCCTCAAGCAGAGAGCCCGATGCAGGACTCGCTCCCAGGGCCCTGAGATCATGCCCTGAGCTGAAGGCAGAGGCTTTTAACCCACTGAGCCATCCAGCTGCCCTGATAACTCAGCAATTCTTAAATCCTTAAACAAAATAATACAAAAAAATTCTTGCTGTTTAAAGATGGACAAACAAGATGTCTTAAGGCACAGATCTTTGCTCATTTTAAGAAGAGGTTTAGAGATATATCCTGGCTCAATAACAGAATCAAAGCCTTATCTCAGCTGATTTCCTGACCTATTATTTTTCAGCAGATGTATCTATATAAAATATAATAGTTCCAATACTATATTCCTCAGTGTTGGATTACAGGGCTACTGACCATCCAAGCTACAGTGTTCACACATAAACAAGGGGTCAACTGGAGGACTCAGGGCCTGTGTGTTGCAGGGGCCTTGGACAAGGAGTAGGGCAGTTCTTCTTCCACTAATTATTTTTCATGATAAGTATTTATTAAGCACCTGTGATATGCCATTAAGGGTCAGCAAACTATGCACAAACGCAGGCAGAGTGGCAGGCAGAGGCAGAGAGAGAAGCAGCAAGGAGCCCGATGCGGACCTCAGTCCCACGACCCTAGGATCACGACCTGAGCCGAAGGCAGCAGCTTAACCAACTAAGCCACCCAGGCACCCAGGTTTTAGCAACTTTAAATGGTTGAACAAAATACAAAGAAGAAAATATGTGAAAATTATGTAAAATTCAATTTTCAGTTGAAAATGGTTTCACTGGGCCACAGCCATGCCCATTCGTTTACACACGGTCTGTGGTTGCTTTTGAAATACCACAGCAGAGGTGAGTAATTGTGACAAGAGTTTAAGTGTGAAAAACCTAGAATATGTATTATCCGCTCCTTGAAGAAAAGTTTGCCAATCAGTGTGCTAGACATAATGATGAACAATAGAAATATGGCCATGCAGCTTAGCAAATACTGCAGTGGTGTTCTGCTTCCGAGCCCCTCTGACTTGAAAACAAAGCAAACCTCCACAGTCTTCCATTTCTTTCTCTGTATTGTGGGGATAGAAAAATAATCTGAGGGGTTCCCGGGTGGAAGCATCTGTGTTCGGCTCAGGTCATGATCCCAGGGTCCTGGGATACAGCCTCACACTGGGCTCCCTGCTCAGCAGAGAGCCTCTTCTCCCTCTCCCTCTGCTCCTTCCACTGCTCCTGCCCTCTCTCTCTCTCTGTCAAATACATAAATAAAATCTTAAAAAAAAAAACAAAGCAAAATAACTTGGTTTATAAGAAAGGGTTAATTTAGCACAGTGTCTTACACATAGAAAGCACTCAATAAATCAATGTTTTCCTCATGCTGGAAGTCCTAGCATTTCCTTTCCCCTTCTCTACCTACCAAAATCTTACCTATCCTGAGTCATGATGAAGAGCAAACTTTGCATGCAACTTTACTCGATCTCTGAATTTAAACTGCTCCGTCTGTGTTCCCACAGCCTTCTGTTTACCTGTCTGCTATTATATGAGTCTCATCTCCCCTGTACTTTGGTTATTTACAAAACCCTCCTCAAAAGCGAGGATCATTTCTTATTAATCTTGTAACCCCCATAATATCAAGCCTAGAGAGGTCATTCCATATAGGAGACAGTTGGTTAGTGTCTGCTGAGCAATTAAAAAACTGAATGAAGGAAGGCACAAATGGAAAGCCAGGTGGAGGTATTCAGAGAACTTTACTGCCCTCCCAAATAGGCAGACAACAGATAAGCTGGGAGTTTCAGTCACGGGAACCTCAGGGAAAGGCTGCTACCAGCCAACCTGAAATACATATCTGTCAAGGGTATACTCTCGCTATATGTTCCTTATAAACACATGCATTTTACTCTTGGCCTTAGTGTCCAAATTATAAAATGTCAGGGCATAGCAGTTGTCAGAGTCAGTGGAGGCATTAAGGGAAGAAAAGGTAACTAATAAAATTAATGTGTGAATTAGAAACTGAATACGTTGCACCTTATTTTCTGCTGCATACAGTTAATCTTACTCCGTCCTATATTACAAACCCAAGCGGTTCTATTAACGAGGTTCTTCTCAAAAGTCATTTTGCTCGGTCTTTAAATACCACATGCAATCACACGCCCAACACCACCACTACACACACACACACACACACACACACACACACACACACTTTTTTATAGTGAATCAAAGGGAAAAGAAACTCAGGGAAAAAGCAATGCATGTGAATTACATCTCAGTAAAGTTGTTATTAAGGTAAAAAGCAATAAAACTTGGGTTGTAAAAGAGGACCAACTCTCTTTTCATTGGTTATTTGCATTAAGAGACCAAATGCCGTGATGAGTCAGACAATGACTAATTAAAATTTTTTGTACCTGTAAGTTTGGTAACATGAAACCTAAAAGGTGGCTTTCTAAACAGTAACAAGAGATTCCCAACAATAAAAAAACACAGATGTAACCAAAGTATGCAAAGGCAGGTTTAATTGAGCCTTAGTCCTTGGAGAGGTGACTTCATCTAAGAGGCCACACGGTATCCCCAGGAAGAACCCTAGGGCATCAGCCCAAAGCCCTGAGCTATTATTTTATGCCATACACAAGGCACAAGGTAGAGCTGTGGCTCTGTGTCAAATTCCTATCTCTTCAGTGGCCCTGGGTTAAAGACTTTTGAATACTTATGTATTTGTTTTCTCTACTTTCATTCTGACTGACAGTTTCTAATCTTGTACTGGGGAGATTCATAACATTAGGAGGAAACAACAAGACTGTCCAACTCTATGTAATAGATTATCAATCTATCTATCTATCGTCTATCATCTACTATAATTACCATCCAGCCTTCCTTTCCAAAAACATATCAGAAGAGATGCTATGGTAGTAATTTTGCATCAGAGGTATTTAAGAATATTTGATAAAAAACATACATGTTTCCCCCTGAAAATACTCATATGTAAACTTGCTGTAAAATTTCAGGGGGTGATGTATCAATCTTAACCCATTCATGAACGCCCCCAGGCCACAGCCCAACTTGGAGTTCAATTCTATGACCCTGAGATCATGACCTGAGCTAAAATCAAGAATCTGATGCCCAATGTCTGAGCCACCCAGGCGCCCCTCATTCATACATTCTATATTCTACAAGGTAGTTCACCTCCCACTTGGACCTGTAAATGTCCTTTCCTTCTTTATGTCAAGACTTTCTACTCCTCTGAAGGATTGGTAGCTGTAGGTTTTTCAGTACAGTTTTTATCTTAAAATGTGAATACACAAGCCAATATAACACTATTAAAGTTCAGAAGTTCTTCCCAATGTTTAACTTAAATTTCCCTATGTCAGGCCTATATATCATCCTTGTCATTTTTGCATTATGGGCTAGAATATTATGAAAAGATTACCCAGGCTACAATTCTCTCACCTATATACTAGCAAATTCCGCTGCTTTCAGTTTTCCACAAATGCTTTCTTCTCCAAATATCTATTCTCCCACTAACTGGGGCTCTCTGGTGGCTGTTACCTAACACTAGATCTAACACCAGACCTCTAGGAGTGGGTGTTCAAGTGGAAGAAGTAGCTATGTGGGATGAAGATTTCCTCTCTTTTGTAATATGTGAATAACCTATTTTAATAAAGTTTGAACTTTGTCCTCAAGTGTTATATATTACTAAGCCATTTTTTAAATAGTAAAAACCAGGGCGCCTGGGTGGCTCAGTTGGTTAAGCAACTGCCTTCGGCTCAGGTCATGATCCCAGAGTCCTGGAATCGAGTCCCACATCAGGCTCCCAGCTCCATGGGGAGTCTGCTTCTCTCTCTGACCTCCTCTCTCATGCTATCTCACTCTGTCTCTCTCTCTCAAATAAATAAATAAAATCTTTTTTAAAAAAAGGTAAAAAACCATTAGTTAACAGTGTTCACTAATTTTATTTAGGGGATATACGAATACCTACCTCATACAATAAATTATGGATCACTGAAAAAAATAAAATTAAATAAAAAAAAGAATACCTACCTCATAGGCTCCTTTTGAGGATGAATAAATGTAAAGTGCTAAAATAGTACTTGATACAAAAAAGGGGCCTAGTAAATATTAGCTATACTTATTATACTAGTGATTAGTTTCTCCTCTATCACATAGACTAGAGCTAATTTTCTACAATTATGTAGTCTACCTAACTTTCATTGGCTATAGAATATTTCCTTACTTCTTTCTATACATCTGAATTCATTTAATGATTTCTATACCATTGGGTATTTAAATTGTTTCCATTTTTTACTATGAGAGCTAATACTGCCATAAATACCTTCAGTAATATAGTTTTATTTTCTTGTTTGAAATTATTTTATTAAGATAAATTTCTATGAGTTCAGTAATGGGGTCAAAGAGCTTGAACATTGTTATTGAGTCCATGTGATTAACAGAAACAGCATTCATTCAGGTTAGTGCCTAAGTGTTTCATTTACATAGAATATAAAGCATTTTTAACACTGCAGTATTAGTAAAAGGAATAATTTTCATGGGGTTACAATTCCAATTCCGAGCTCCATACCCTCCTATCTCCCAAGGTCAATGGAGTCACGACGCAGTGGTTTGTTCAGTAGAAACCTGTCACAATGTAAAATTCAAGTGCCTTTTGCTCTGACGGCCATGGAGTTCTTTTTCACAGAAATAAAGCTTTTCCTGATGGTCTTGGAACAATTTCCCACAGCTCATTGAAAAGTAAAAGCATTTTTCTTGTCTCCAAGGAGCCTCAGGCTGCATGTAATATGGCACTTAATTTCCTGCAACTTAGTTGGCAATTGTTAAATCAATTCATGAGCAAAGAACTGGACTTTCTTGAAATTCTCTGCTCATGCTGTCCAATTATATGAACATTTCATAAAATTCCCTTTTTTCCCCTTCTATCATTTGGCAAAATGAACTAAGAAAAAGAAGGAGGGTTGGAGAACCTCAGTCTCAATTATTATAAACCACAGCAGGGTTCTTGAAAGGTACTGGGACAAAAACAAAGTGGGTACATTATAGGAGCTGAGGAACTAATTTTGGATGAGCCAAGTCCAAAAAGCTCACAGGAATCAATATAACTTACACTTCATATATCCTTCACACTTTCAACAAAGATAAACTAAAATGACAAATATGTAGCCATACTTTTATAACCACTATATTCCTCCATACTATAGATAAGACAGTGCTAGCCTGAAAATGAGAAACTAAGAAAAGTACACATTAAGTCAGAGGTAAGAATAACAGGAAGATACAACTGGTATTGAAAGGATGGTAGAATTCCACTAACCATACCTCAAATTCAATTAAAATTGAATTGATGAATAAATTCTTCTTGCCATTCTGAGTTTCTCAGCCGGATTATTGGCGGTCTACCTCATTACATGCCCTGAAGATGGTTCTTCAGAAAACTGGACCATGATCAATTAGACATTGTCACAAATCTCTCTCCAAATGTTGTCCAAAAGTTATTAACTTTGGGCACAAAACATGATGGCCATTTTCTAAGTAAGAGATCCATGCATCATTCTGGAATACCAAGGAAGAATGGGCCTCATGTTCAAAACTACAAGGGCTTCTTTGTGTCAGTGTATTTGCTGACATCCAGAATATCTTCTGGCTTTACATGAATTTAGAGATTCAATTTCTCTTCCAGTTCTTTTACATCTATATTCTGTATCATTCATTCATTAAACATTTCCTGAGACTATATCAATATCTTAATTAGCAGCCACATATATTGTGACTGATTCTTAATTCATTTGCTGGAAGTTAAATAGAATGTCTGAAAAAGCCTGATTGGGTCCCAAGTTCCTAAGTGAAAAATTCCATCAAGGCCTTCCACCAATATTCAAAATTCAACCTAAAAAGCCCAACCTACAATGTCCCATCTTCCTCCTTGGCCTTAGCTTTCCTCACCAACTTCTCCCTTTCCTCCCTCTGCTGATGGCCCCTTCCAACCTTCACATCTCATTTACTCCTACCTTCTTGCAGGAGTTGGTATCTACTCAAAAACTACTACTCCAGGAAATTCTTTCCCCACCCCCATCCCCAAATTAGATCAATGTACTCTCATGTATCAGGTTTTGAATACTCTGGTGCAGGGGACAGGAAAGCAATTCAATGTAGGAGTCTGAAAGACTTGCATTGTGTTCTAAGGAAGAGGTACAGATGTTGGGGCATCAGTGTTGTGGGACTATGAGAAGAACTAGTTCGGGGCACCCGGGTGGCTCAGTGGGTTAAAGCCTCTGCCCTCAGCTCAGGTCATGATCCCAGGGTCTTGGGATCGAGTTCCACATCAGGCTCTCTGCTCAACAGGGACCTGCTTCCTCCTCTCTCTCTGCCTGTCTCTCTGTCTACTTGTGATCTCTGTCAAATAAATAAAAAAATCTTAAAAAAAAAAAAAAGAAGAAGAAGAAGAAGAACTAGTTCAAGAAATCAGTTTCCAAGGCCTGTGAACAAACTACTTGGTCTACTCAGACTTCTTAAAATGGCTTTTAAAAATTGCCCTTCTGAGAATGATTCCAATCTGGAATCTGACCTGCTCCGACTCATTTCTCTTCCAGGTGTAGGGTTTCCAGGTGGGTGGGAGAGGAAAGAATATTGACTTTCCTCCCAGTGATGTTAAAAGAAGTGACTAATGAAAATGATGGCAAATGGCAAGTCCTGGAAAAATCAAAGTGCTGCATAAAAAAATTAATAGCCCAAGTTCCTTGGAGCCATCTGAAAATGAAATAATCACTCAAGACAAATCCGAAATGAAACAGCAAAACAAAACATTTTATACAAACACAATCTACTCCAGGAATTTTCAGTAACGGTTATTGCTTTTCTGTTGCAGCTAAGCTTCACAGAGGGTTCGTCTTCCTTTCAAGTCTACCTTTGTGCCCTTGAAGACAGAAAAAGGGCAGAGGGAGAGGTATGTGTATCCATAATCTGATTCTGTGAAATTGCTATGTCAAAATGCAATCTATGAAATATTTCTGCATGATTACGAGCATAGGAACTTGGGGCTAAGTATCAGACAGTTACAAACCACTTCACTAAATGGATATAAATCCTCAACAATGGAAAAGGGGCCTGTATGTATATATGATATGCTTGCTCCTGGTTTAAAAGATCTTTCCATATTTGAGTAAAATGAAGGAGAAATTACATACACATGACGCTAGGTATTTGTGGCTTATTTGTCACAAAGCTCCAGTTTGTTTGATATTCTCCTGTGTGCCGAAGGATCAGCACACTGAAAGAGAGAGAGCTCCTCATCCCTTCCAGTGACCAAGAATAGCCCCACTGAGCATAGCCACCGAAAGTACATTCATGCGTGAGGCTTGCACGTCTTTTCCTAGTCTGATGTCCTCTGACTTGTGATTTGCTCAGCTTGACAAGCCATCACTTTCATATCCTGCTTTAACAAACAAACTCCTATCCAGTTTTAGAAGAAAAATCTCATCTATCTTAATCTCCATCTCTTTTTCAGAACCCTCACAGATGAGCAGAAAGCAATGATGAATAAATATCATGAACTTGTTTTGCTAGATTGGATTGTGGGCAGGTAAAGAGTGAGTGAAGGATATAGGGCCATGCTTCTCACAGACTGAATAGCAAGTTAATCACCTTTGTGCAGAGCAAATGAGAATTCTCTATGGAGGGATTTTCTCCTTTGGTAAGAGTATCAGTCTTCCGACGAGCTACCAAACCACTCCCACTGTTACACAAATGAATTAATGGGGGAATCCATTCGAACACTGGCACTAGACATTTTGCATTCACAAACATGGACAAGGTTAAGAGACAGTGCCAATCAGGGCATCGACGAGTTTCCTGGGCAAAAAAAAAGGCATGTATGGACAACATACTATGATGCAAAGCAAAAAGAGAAAACTTCACAAAATTCCAAATAGTTAAAAAAGGAAAAGAAAAAAGAAAGGCAAGGCTTGCCTTGGGCTGAAGGTGGGTTCTCAACACACACTATGGAGCCTCTCCCTCAGAGGAGTCCAGTGTCCTGGGTTCTATGTAGAGTCATTTCTCGCCAACAGCTCAGGCTGCTCTCAGATTTAAGCTCTGGGAGTCAAGGAGGACCTCCTTACCATATTAGTTGTTTGTGCATCCATGTCTGTGACTGGACAGCAAACCATCTGCAAAAGATAAGTGTTCTCTCCCAGGGTTTTGCACACGGCAGACCCTCAG
This sequence comes from Taxidea taxus jeffersonii, assembly GCA_003697995.1. NCBI lineage: Eukaryota > Metazoa > Chordata > Mammalia > Carnivora > Mustelidae > Taxidea > Taxidea taxus. The sequence goes on along the minus strand of RCUC01126781.1, from coordinate 17,643 downwards.
TAAATGCTAAAGGAAGGAACGTCTTTCTGACACTGAGGGTGTCAAAACTGAAAAATTTACTTGTACTTCTATAAAACTTTTGCTTTAAAAGAATGCTGGCAAAAAATAATAGATGAAGGAATCCAATCTGAGTACAACCTTGAGACAGCAAGATTGGTCTGTCTGCCTGCTCCCGGTGCCCTTCCTGCTCAGTGGATTGATTCAAGGATCTGAGTCTTCAGGATGTCAAGTTAGTGATTAAAAAATAGAACCGAAAACAATGAAAAATGCCTGTCATCGGTATCATAATGATTGATCACCATTAGCCAGATAATTATACAGGCTGAGGGAGACTGTTACAAACATAAAACCTAAAATAGATACCTCAAGGTTAACACATCCTAATTACCTTTCATGATGTCCTATAAACATTTCTATACTCTATTTTTTAAGGTAAGTCTGGAAAAACAGGAGAAAATGGGGTTAATATGGATTATTTTCTACATCCAAAGAGATGCTGAATGTATAGGATAATCTTCCCCATATATTCCTACCTAGCTAGAGAGAACAGAGTAAAAATTGCCCAATAGCTTCTGCAAAGTACCATATTAATTCAGTAAGCACATATTGAAATATTACATTGAGGAATTCAGTGACAAGTATATATGTATATAAATGTGTACAGTAAACCACACCAGAAATAAATGGCATAGCAAAATGCATAAAATACTTCATATTTGCCAACTTTTTATGTACTTCAAGATTTTTCAAAGTGTACCTATTAACTCACTTGAGAGAAGCTATTTAGTATTAAAAATTGGAAAGTGCTTATACTGTTGGCAAACCATAAAGAACATTTGGTGATAGCAAAGATAGTCAGGGTTCAAGAACTTGGCTCTGAAGAGAGAGAGAGATGGGTAGGGCGGGAGACAGAGAGGAAGAGAAGGAGAGAATGAGAATGGAGAAAGAAAAATAGCAAAGAGCTGCTTTTCACTTACAGCTGGTATCTACTTGGCTCTTCTGAAGTCAAGGTCAACAATATGTGAATACCTTAAGTAGATACAAGTATTTACACAAATTGGCATGATTGATTTCTAATTAGAGACACATCAGCACACAGGACATTGCTCCTAAAGCAGTGAAGTTGCTTAACATATAGACCATTTCCAAATAACCTCTGCTCCCTTGATATTAGTCACCACTGAGGGCTTCCCATTCTTTTTTTCCAATGATGCCATCAGTGCAATTGAGATGCTTCTTTAAAAGTTGCCTCAGTATCCTAGGGAATATGTTCCTTTGACTGTTCTTAATGGAAAAAGACATCCTTAAGAATTGAAATCAACTCTGTTGAATAACATGGGTGATAAATCAGGGCATTCATGTTTCAGATTAAAGATGATTAGTATCTATTATTTTTTCTGTTCAGAACCTGGCACCAGAGTCTTCCTGCAGATGAAGGTACTGATGTATAGATACATGTATAAGAGAAAGTGGAAATATATGTACTTATGGGAACTGAAAAAGGCTTCTAAAGGCAGTGTTTTCTGAGTGGGATCTTGAAAGACAGATAAAAACAATACAGGAAAATATAATAGGAAAGAATGGAGCATTTGCTCAATGATCAGATATGGTCAGATATCCTTTCTAGTTAAGTAAAGTTTAAATAAAGCTTAGGGTAAGAACAGCTAGGGATGTACTCTGGAGACAAATCTGAAGATATATAAACACCAGGCCAAACAATTCAAACTCCATTTCTTGCTCTCTGGGAAATCAGTAAAAGTTAAAGATCATGAGATTGGCCTGATTGTATTTTCTAGATAATCCCACTTCCCAACCTCCTAGCTAAAGATGTCTCCTTACTATCACAGTATTGGACTGGAATGGAATCCCTGTTTCCCTATAATCTGAAACAAACAGGAAATATTTTACCAAGAGCACTAGCATACAAGCTGCTCTATATGAACCCAGCACCTACTAACAAGAGATATAACTGTAATTACTTACTTTTCTAGATTTTAAATATTAAAATTCAGCAGTTCCATAAGAATCATTAAATCTGGGGCGCCTGCAAGGCTCAGAGTGTTAAGCATCTGCCTTTAGCTCACACCATGATCTCAGGGTTCTAGGACTGAGTCTGGCATTGGGCTCCTTGCTCAGCAGGGAGCCTGCTTCTCCCTCTCCATCTATCCCTTCCCCTGCTCATGCTTGTCTCTCTCTCTCTCATTCTCGCTCTCGAATAAATAAATAAATCCTTTAAAAAAAGATAGAATCATGAAACCTAATAAATACATGAGGCTCATCTGTAGTTTTCAGAAACAAGAACCAACCACCCAGGAGCCCTCTGACAGAATGGACTCACCAGTTGTGCTATATTCGTTCCAGAGCCTGTAGTCCATATAACATAGGTAATGTCTCCTCCTCCTTTACAATAGCATGCATCTCAGAAAAAATGTGTGGAAAATGAACAGACCCGCCCCCCACACACACACATACCTATACAACAGCATAGATGAATTCTAGATATAGAGAGCTCAGCAAAATGAACAAGTCTACTTGAACCGTCATCCAAAGTAACTCACAGTGTTCTGAAAGTAGTCCGACAAGCTTTCTTTTAGGGTGTGGATCTACTACTTTTCTTTTTGTTCTGGTTTATTTTTAAATTTATGTTATCTCATAAACTTATACAAAACCAAGTTGCCATATGGGAAAGTGCTGCTTTAAATGCTCTAGATCCATCAATAAAATATTTCATTGCTGTTCTTATCAGAGAATAGATTGCTTCTAAATGAAAGTGCTGCCTTAAGTTTATGCAGATATAACAGATAAGCCTAGGCCAGAGGCAAAAGCTATAAGCGGGGAGAAAAGCCAAATTTGAGATGGTAGCCATAAACCATCTATTACTTTTCTTTGGCTCAACAAGAAAGCACTCTGTTAAGTATCTACCACATGCATATCTGTGCCTGCAAGACCAACAGAAGATAGAGTTTCCCAGAGTGAATGAAGAAAGACAATTAGTCTGCGGTGGGGGAACCTAACTGGCCAATCCACTTTGAGATCTTCACTTGAAGCCTTTTTAAAAAACAAAAATTGTACATATTAAGTTGTATAACATGGTGATCTGATATACAAATACTAGTAAAATAATTACTACAGTCAAGCTAATTAACGTGTCATTTCTTCACATAGTTACCACTTGTGTGTGTAAATATGTGTGTGATGAGAGCACCTGAAATCTACAATCTTTTTGATCAGGAAAGGAAAACCTTTTATTGATTGTGATTGGGTAACTAAGAATGTTGCTTGTGATGCCATGGCCACGTGGCCGTACTCACTGCTGTTTCTATGGATCTTTAAATATTCTTCCTCCTTGCATGTGCTCAGAGCAGTAGAGCCTGCCTTCCAGCCTTTGTGTGGGTATCTGGCTGTCACAGCTCTCCCCCTCAATGTTTATCTTAGTGTAATAAACATTGAGCTTATCTGTGAATTATATTTCAGACATTTAACCAGTTCTTGGAAAGCTGAAAATCATCAATTGGTTAACAAATATTGACTGAATAGACATCACGCATATAAGAGGATTTTTAAAAACTCTAAATTTTAATTAAGGCATCAGAATATGATAGATGCAAATTCCAAAGTATGACACCAAAAAATACGAAAATGGAAAAACAGGTAATATGAAAATTGGTTTTACTGCTCTAAATTCCAAAAGGAAGATAAAGTTGAAGGGTGGGGTAGGGCTTGGTCATGTCTTCCATCTCAAACCCAGAGAATGGTTTCCAGTAGAACCATTCAGAAGCCTTACCTTCTTCTCACCATACTGAAGAGTACAGTAGACCAATAACCAAATACAACCTTACCTGGGAAAGTTAGAGAACAAGGGAGAGGATCTGAATGAGAGGTTATATTTTGACGGACCTGAATTCCTTAAGTTGGTCAAGGCAAAGGAACCTGAGTGTTCTTTTCAGACCAGGTGTGGGCCACATGGTAAAAAGAGCCAGCCTAGAGTCATGTAATTCCAGTCTAAGAGGGCAGGATGGGAGGGCAACGGGTCTCCACCATGGAAAGTGTTGAAGAGTGAAAAGTGGAAAACCAAGGGGCTGACAGGGAAGTGGTGGTTTGAAGATTAGAAAGAATTACTGGCCTGACAGAATTGTAGCTGGAGAGCCATGTTGGGGAAGTCTCTGAAGAGCCCACAAAAAAGCACAGGAGAGTACAAGTGACCCCCAAATAGCTTCTTATGGCCTCACCAATCAAGTCAGAACTCTCTGATTTCCTTTAGTCCTAAAGTTGCCATAGTGGTCAGAATGTGGGAGCCAGCAAGTGCAGGGTGAGGTAGACTTCTGCAATCACGCCTAGCGAGGACCTGACTCAGGGTAGAATTGGGAAATGAATAACCTTTGAATAAAGAAGAACTTACATCTTATTGGGACTAGGCAACTTCAATTTATTAAAGGAATAACTGTTATACAACTTAGAGAAATGTGATAGGTTTGCTCTAGGCAGAGAAATATTCTCCCCAGTGTGTAAGTTCTCAAAGGACATTGAAACAAAAATCCAGTTGTATTTTGATTTTATCTTATAAATTATGCTTGTTTAATGTATGAGCTCACATACATTTCTATATACATTTTATGTACATTCCCATAGAGAACTTTATTTAATCTTGGCAGCAAATCTGTGAGATAAATGTGCCTGCCATTTAATAGCTGAGAAAACTGAGTTTAAGAGAGATCCTGTAGGGCAGAGCACCTGGGTGACTCAGTCAGTTTAGCATCTATCTGCCTTTGGCTCAGGTCAAGATCCCAGGGTTCTGGGTTGGAACCTGGCATCTGGGCTCCCTGTTCAGCGGGGAGCCTGCTCCTCCTTCTCCCTCTGCCCACCTCTCTGCTTACTTGGGCTCTCTGCTGCACTGTCAAATAAATAAATAAAATATTAAAAAATATATAAAGATTAAAGCAAAAGGTAAAAAGGGGGGAAATGACAAAGCAGGTCTGTCACTGCCTTGCTATGTGGTATGGAGTAAATAACCTCCCTTCTCTGGGATTGAGTTTCCACATCTATTAAATTAGAAATATGGACTGGAGAATCTCCAAAAGTCTCTCTCAGTTTGGAATTTTATTCCCAGCTCTGAAAGAATATGTGTGTGGTGGGCAGATAATGCATATTAAATGACATAAACTATTTAGTGTAGCATCTGACTGATATGGCTGATGAGACACTTCTAACATTGACGTTTACCTAGGAGATTATCTTCGGAAAAATATTATCTTAACATGCAATCAAAAAACATCTTTTATAACATGTCAACTAGATGAAAATATAAAACAATTTCAAAGATCAGAGAAGCATAAATGTAATTTTTTAAGAGAGTGTGATGGTTTATACTTAGATTCATTATTATTATTTTTAGAACTGCACAGCTGTTTTAGCAGCTCCTTTTGTGAATCCTACTTTGCAAATGTAATGAGGTTTGTTTGTTTTTTTTTTTCCTTTCTGAACAAATTTTAGTTAATGGAGCAGATAACACATTTATTTCCTTGTCATAGTTTGGCATTAAATAAGGATTGAAACAAGAATTCAGGGTTTAAAGTTTGAAACATGGTATTTTGTCTTTTTATTTGCTAGTTACAAGATTAGAAAATAACTCGGTATTTTATCTCCATATTTTTTAATAATATATCCATGATTAGATAACATTGTTGTTCAAAAACTCATTTCCTGTCATTTATGTCTTTCCTTATTTTAAAGTCAAAAGTGATGATGATGCTGCCTCGACAAAACAAATCCTAAGTAGTTGAGCGGAAGCTTTTAATATCGAATGTGTTTTAGGAATTCCCATTTACCAAATAAGTGGGCTGAATGTTTTGTGTTTATTGATTTATTGAATCCTCACATTAACTGCATGGTTAGGACTCTTATTAACCCACTTAACAGATGAGGAAACCCTGGCAGAAAGACTAACTTGGTCCAAGTTAACTGGTTAGAGTAGGAGAGCTCGGATCTGACCCAGACTATTGATAAGCACAAAATAAAACTGAAAAAAGATAAAAACAGTAATAACGTATGTTGAAATATTCTAGTTTCAGTCAAAATGTTTAATGCTTAGAAGTGATACATCCAATGAATTTCACTCAGGTCTGTTTTAAATGTGTAAGATTTGTGCTTTTGTGAATTTCATTAATTTGGGGGTTCTATTTTACTGCAAATAGGATTTGGGAAGATTCTGCCTATAAGAGAAGCTTTGTTTTTGACTCTAGATTTGCCACACTGAATGATGAGGTCTAGAATTGGGTTGCATGTTTTCCTTGTATTTTCTAGTTTCTCACATTCAGTATGTGTGGGTGTATTTGTTTCCTAGGGCTGCTGTAACAAATTACCACAAGCTGGGGGACTTAAAACAACAGAAATTTATTCTCTGACAGTTCTGGAGGCCGGAAGCCTGGAATTGGTATATGAGAAGGGCTCTGTGCTCCTTCTGAAGGCTCTAGGAAAGAATTCTGAATTCTTTCTGACCTCTTCCTTATTTGGTGGGGGGAATACCCAACAATCCGCAGCTCACAGCTGCACACTCCAGTCCGTGCCTATGTCTTTATGAGGCGTAATTCCCCGTGTCTCTGCACCCTCTCTTTTCACAAAGACACACCATTGGATTTAGGGCCCAACCTAAATCAAGTATGATGACATCTAGAGATTCTTAACTAATTAAGTCTGCAAAGACCCTATTTCCAAATAAGGTCACATTCTGAGGTACAGATGAATTTTGGGGAGGGTGTTATTCAATCCACTAAAGGGCTACAGGGATATTGTGGCCTGGCCATAAGTTGACATTCTGTAACACCTCTGAAATTCCCTAGACCAAACACAGCATCTTGTAATGACTTCACAGAGGTCCCGATGCCGGCTCACAGTAGCACTGTGACCTCAGCAGGGGCAATTAGCAACACACAGGGAAAACAGGTTTCAAAGATCTCCTCCCGAGACCTGAATGGAGGGATCACGGGTAGTCCTCTGGGTGAAATACACCCAGGGCTCACCTAAACCAATACAAAGATGTAGTAGCTTCAGCCCCCCCAAATCCATTCCCTACAGTCATTATGCAATCCTGGGGTGGAAAGGCTTCAGTGTACTTTTTCTCTCGGTAATGTCCTCCACACTCCACTGTGGATGTGGATACGGGAAGAGCTGTCTACTTGGAGAAGTTTCATAGAGAGCTGTTCCCAGAAATCTCTAACAATAATACACAAAACAAACAAGAACAACCTAAACTCATCTCAATGACATGACACACAGCAAACCTACTCAATCATTTCCTATCTCTTTCTTTTTCATGTGCTTTAAGAACATCGAGTGATATACAGTGCTTTTCATAAAGGATAAATGAATATTGTAAATTACCATAATGTTATATTTTCAACACTTATTTTTTTAAGTTTAATGTATTTTAAGAGCAAACTTACAAGAACAGAAAACAGACTACAAATATTTGGAGTTCGAATTTCAGAAACAAAAATTAAGGGTTTTTTTTTTGCAGGCTTTTAAATTTCTAATTTTTTTTAAAGATTTTATTTATTCATTTGACAGACAGAGATCACAAGTAGGCAGAGAGGCAGGCAGAGAGAGAGGAGGAAGCAGGCTCTCCACTGAGCAGAGAGCCCTATGTGGGGCTCAATCCCAGGACCCCGAGATCACGCCCGAGCCGAAGGCAGAGGCTGAACCCACTGAGCCACTCAGGCGCCCCTTAAATTTTTAAATTTTTTTTAAATTTTATTTTATTTTTTCAAAGGAGACTGAGTGAGGCTGCTTGACAACAATTCAGCATATAAAAACCAACTGCTTTGTTTCTGGACATGTTCAGAAAAAAAGAAAAGAGAGAGAGAGAGAGAGAGATTGCATTCAAAAGAGTGAAAACATGATGGAAGTACCTAGGAATAAACAAATTAAAAATACATAGACTATTAGTTACAAAAATCCATATGCACACATATCTACAAATACCTTTGCAGAGCAGCATAAAAAAGAGGAGTAGATGTAGAATGTGCCCTGTTCCTATAGGGGAAATCCCAGTACTATAAAAATATAAATACTCTTAATCTGTAAACTGATAATCTTTATCAAAAAGAAAAAAGAAAACAGACTACATTAGAAACATGTACTGGCACACAGGACAACCCAGAAAAGGACAGGAAATGAATGAGATCTGCTGTATGATAAACCTACTACAACCATCACTTAGATGACAAACACTGTCACTGTCCAGAAATATGTAACTAACAGGTTTATTTATCATTGTTATAAAGCTGAACCACTGAAACTTGTTCTCAGAAACACTTTGACTCGTACTAATGCTTTATGTCCCTGCGTTCATATTAAAAATTCACACACAAATGGAAATGGAGAAACGATCAACACCTGATTTCTATCCCCTATCTTTCCACTTGTAACCATATACTTGGGTACATTTTGATCCCATGGAGAAAAGTTTACTGCTAAATACATCTGAATAGTTGTCTAAAAAGTGACTGGCATCTAAGTTCCCTTTGTTCTAAGATATATCCCTGATATCTAGATAAATATCTGGGCCATAGTGCTCAACGCATAGTTTGCACATGAATGAATGAACTGAATCTAGAGAGGAAAAAAGGTGTGAAATTACTAGACATTTAAATACAAAACATGCCTCAACTCATTGTCATAAAGAACCAAAAATAATTTCCACTAGCAGAGTTATCTTTTGGTTGTGGATTCTCTTCCCTTCTGCGCCATCCCTCAATAGTTGTCCTACGAGATGCTATTTGAAAGTTTTCTTTAAGGAGTAGCTATGTTTGCCATGGCCCAAAATTAAATAAGAACTGTGTAAATGACTATATCTCTGTTTTTACTGTGGCTTCCAAACAGTGCTGGGTCAATCTGTTGTGTCAAATACAGAAGCTCTCCAAGCTTTATGCCTACGGCCTCCACATATCTGTTTGGTTTTGTGTGTACGTATTAACTTCCCATTTTAATCGTTATTATTTTATGGTTTGATTTTTTTCATTTATGAGTGACATGCCACTTTCGTACTTTTGATTTCCATGAGCCATCTCAAATCAATTGTGGACCAAGGCAAAGCAATTTTAAAAAACCAGACTTTCACAAAGGTCGTCACAAAATGACCTCAAATTATTTTTTTACTCTTATCTCCCACACTCACTAATCCAGTTCACTCTTTAGAAAGTTTTAAGTTTATAAGAAAAACTTCACAGAAAGTACAGAACATTCCTATATATCTTGCATCAGTGTGATATAGTGATGAACCAATATCGATACCAATATTGATCCATTAATATTAAAGTCCACAGTTTACATTAAGGCTTACTCTTTGTATTGTAAAGTTCTGTATGTTTTGAAAAAAGCATAACTTAATATAACCACCATAACAATTTCATATATAATAATTTCACTGCCCTAAAAATCCTCTGCACAAACATTTCATTCCTTCCTTCTTCCCTCCCCACCACCCCGCCCGCCCCGAAACCTTGAAAACCAATGATTATTTCAAAGTCTCTGTATGTTTCCCTCTTCTAGCAATTCGTATGGTTGGAATCATACAGTATATCGTCTTTTTGGACTGGTTTCTTTCACTAGCAATAGGCATTTAAAGTTACTCCATATTCTTTCTGAGACTCATTTATTCTTATCATTTGATATTATTCTATTGCATTGGATGGTGTGGATACCACAGACTGTTTATCCATCCATGGAAGGATATCTTCATGGCTTCTAAATTTTGGCAAGTATGAATAAAGCTGCTATAAATATTCATGTGCAAGTTTTTGTGTGGACATAAGTTTTCAACTCATTTGGATAAATAATTATAAATGTGATTACAAAGCAGGCCTGTGTTTAGCCTTGTAATAAATTGTCTTCCAAAGTGGCTGTACCATTCTGCATTCCCTATAGCACTGAAAGAGTTCCTGTTGCTCCATATGCTCACCGATATTAGAGGCTGTCAGAGCTTTGAATTTTAGCCATTCTAATAGGTGTGCAGTAGTGTTTCATTGTTTTAATTTGCAAGTCCCCTACTGCCATATGATGCTGAGTATCACTACATAAGCTTATTTTTCACCAATATATAATCTCTGGTGAGCTGCATGCTTAGGACTTCCATTTTTTTAATTGGATTGTTTGTTTCATTACTGTTGAGCATTAAGAGTTCTTTGTATGTTTTGGATACAATTCCTTTATTAGATATTTGATTTGCAAATATTTTCTCCAAGGCTGTAGCTTATCTTTTCAGTCTCTTAATGGTGTCCTTCATGAGGTGGAAGTTTTAATTTTTATAATTCTAACTTTTCAATTTTCTTTTCATGGATCTAGCTTTTGGTACTGTATACAAAAAGTCAGTTGAACACAAGTTATCTAGATCTTCTAAGAGTTTCATAGTTTTATACTTTACATTTAGGTTTATTACCCATTTTAAGTTCATTTTTGTAAATGGTATACAGTTTGTGTCCAAATTCTTTTTTTTTTTTTGCATGTGTATGTCTAGAAGTTCCAGCACCATTTGTTGAAAAGACTTTGTTCCATTAAATTGTCTTTGTTCCTTTGTCAAAGGACAGTTGACTGTATTGGTGTGGGTTTCTGGGTTCTCTATTCTGTTCCACTGAAGTATTTGTCTATTCTTTCACCAACACCAATTATTATATTTATTTTATCATAATTTTATAATTTATTTGTATGAACTACATTTATTTATAATTTATATATTATATATAATTTATAATTATATTATATTTTATATTATCTATTTATTATAAAGCAATAGTAAGTCTTGAAGTTGGGTAGGTAGTATTACACTTTTTTTTTTCTTCTTCAATATTAGGTTGGCTACTCTGGTTCTTTTGCTTTTCAGTTTATTGATAACCACAAAACAATTAGCTGCGATATTGGGTGAGATTGCATTGCATCTGTAGAGGAGTTGGGAAGAAGTGACATTTTAACAATATTGAATCCTTCTATCTGTAAACATATTCTATATCTCCATTTATCTAAAACTTCTTTGACTTGATCATAGCTTTATAGTGTTCCTCATACAGATGTTATAAATATATTTCTTTATTTATACCTAAGTACTTCATTTTGTTTTCATGGTAACTTAAATGTTGTTATAGTTTTAATTTTGACTTCCTATTATTCATCGTGGTATAAAGCAATTAACTCTTGCTCATTAGCCTTCCATATGCAAGCTTGCTGTAATTGCTTATAAGCTCTAGTCTTTTTCTTGTCATTTGATTTTCTATATAGATAATCATATCACCTACGCACAAAGACAGTTTTCTTTCTTTCTTTCCAATCTATACCTTTTACCTCCTCTTCTTGCCTTACTGAGGCCTAGTTAGGACTTGCCTAGTTAGGACTTACATATGGTGTTGAAGAAGAATGTTGAATAGGAATGGGATGTCCTTGTTTTGGTCTCAGTCTTAGGGTTTCCTGCCATTAAGTATGATATTAACTCTAGGTGTTTTGTAGATGTTCTTTATCAGGTTGAGAAAGTTCCTCTCTATTCCTGGATTGCTATGAGTTTTATCATGAATGGATGTTGGATTTTGTCAGATTCTTTTATTCATTAAAAAATAATGATTGTTTTATTAGCCTGTCAATGAGATGGATTACATTAATGGATTTTCAAAGGTCAAACCTGATTTATATATCTGGAATAAATATCACTTGGTCATGGTATATAATACTTTTTATAAGTTGTTGGATTTAATTTGCCAATATTTTGTTGAGGATTTTTTATATGTATATTCATGAGAGATACTGGTCTGGAATTTTCCTTTTTTGTAACATCTTTGTCTGTTCCTGCTATTTTAAGGTAATGCTATCCTCATTGAGTTAGGGAATATTCCCCTGCTTCTTTTTTCTGGAAGAGACTATAGAGATTTAGTAAAATTTCTTCCTTAAATGTTTGGTAGAATGTTCAAGTGAAGTGGGCCTGGTATTTTCTGTTTGGGAAGGCTATAAATTTCATTTCTTTAATAGACATAGGCCTACACAAATTATCTCTTCTTCCTTGTGTGAATTTGGTAGTTTGTGCTTTTAAGGAATGTATCCATTTCATCCGAGTTTATCAAATTTGTTGGCATAAAGCTGTTCATAACATCAATTTCATATCCTTTTAAATATACATACAATTACTAGTGATGGCTGAACTTCAGTTTTTGGTGTAAGTAATTTGTGTCTTGTCCCTTTTTTCACTTGGCTGGCCTGGTTAGAGTTTCATCAATTTTATTGCATTTTTTCAAAGAGCATGGTTTTGGTTTTGTTGATTTTCTGTACTGATTCTGTTTTCAATTTCATTAATTCTGTTCTACTTTTTATTATTTCTATTCCTCTTTTTACTTTGGATTTAATTTGCTCCTATTTTCCTAATGTCTTAAAGTGGGAGTTTAGATTAGTGATTCTAGATCTTTCTCCCTTTCTAATATATGCTTTCAATGCCATAAATTTCCTTCTGAACACTGCTTTCACTGCATCTCATGGATTTTTTCAAGTTGCATTTTTATTTTCATTTAAATCAAAATATTTTTCAATTTCTCTGGAAACTTCTTCTTTAACCAATGTGCTTATTAATCTCCAATATTGTTAGGATTTTTCCAGTTACCTTTCTGTTTTTAGCTCTTTATTCCATTGTAGTCTGAGAGCATACTTTGTATGATTGCTTTTTTTTATATTTGTTAAGGTGTGTTTTATGGCCCTAAATGTGGTTTATCTTCTAACTATTTCATGTAAGCCAGACAAGAATGTGTATGTTGCTGGTGTTGGATAAAATATTCCATAATAACAATTAGATTTAGTTGATTCATGGTGCTATTTAATTGAAATATATCCTTACTGATTTGTTGCCTGCTGAATATATCCATTATTGATAGAAGGATATTAAAGTATGCCTATAATAGTGGATTCACCTATATATCCTTGACATTCTATAAGTTTTTGCCTCACATATAGCAGTATTCTCTTGTTTTAGGCACATACACACTGAATATTGTTATATCTTCTTCAAGAATTGTCTCTTATATTATTAAGTAATGCTGTTCCTTATCCCTGATAATTTTCTTTATCATGAAGTCTGCCCTGTCTGAAATGAAAATAGCTACTCCCAACTTTCTTTTCCTTAGTGTTAGCATAGTATATTCTTATTCATCCCTTTACTTTAAATCTGTATGTATTTTTATATAAGAGGGTTTCTTGTAGATGGCATGGGGGGGGGTCTTTAAAATGTTATCTACTGATAATCTCTTTATTTTTTAAAAGATTTTATTTATTTATTTATTTGACAGACAGAGATCACAAGTAAGCACAGGGGCAGGCGGGGGGTGGGGGAGCAGGCTCCCCGCTGAGCAGAGAGCCCAATGTGGGGCTAGATCCCAGGACTCTGGAACCATGACCTGAGCCAAAGGCAGAGGCTTTAACCCACTGAACCACCCAGGTGCCCCAATAATCTCTTTAATTACTATATTTAGACCATTCACATTGAAGGTGATTATTGACACAGTTGGAAAACATATTTACTAATGTTTTCTTTTAGTTGCCTTTGTTTTGTTTTGATTTGTTTTTTGGCTTCCTCTCTTTCTCTGCTCTGGCTTAAACTGATCATTTTATACGACTGCATTTTCTCCCCTTTCAATCATATTTCCTTCATTTTTTTAGATATTGTCCTAATAGAGTTTGCAATATATATTTATGATAATCCAAGTCACTTTCTTTTTTAAAAAAAGACTTACTTATTTGAGAGACAGAGAGAGCATGCACAAGCAGGGGCGGGGGGTGAGGGGCAGGGAGAGACAAAGGAAGAGAGAGAGAGAGAGTCCCCAGGCAAACCTTCTGCTGAGTTGAAATCAAGAGTTGGATATTCAATCAACTGAGCCACCCAGGTACCCCAAGTCGCTATAAAACAGACTATATCACTTGGAAATTAGTGGAAGTACCCTATAACAGAGTATGCCCAATTCCTCCTTACTTTCCCTTATAAAATTGCTGTTTATACATTTGACCACAAGCTATACACTGTTGCTATTATTAATTTGAACAAACTCAGACAAATTAAACTTTTGCCTTCATCTAATCCTTCTCTACCACTCCTCCATTATATATATACATCCGAGTTTCTGACCTATATCATCTTCCTTCTCTCAGAACAATTTATTTTAACATGTCTTTCAAGACAGGTTGAAACAAATTTCCTGGAAACAAATTTCCTCAACTTCTGTTTAAGAAAGTCTTTACTACTCTTTAAATTTTGAAAGATAATTTTGTTGGATACAGAATTCCATATTAGTAGGGTTTTTTTTTCCCTTAAAAACTTAAATACATTACTCCATCCTCTTCTTGCTTGTGTTTTCTGAATATAAATCTTTTGCTTGTTCCACTCTAGCCAAGGTGCTCTTCCCACCTTCTAGATTCTTTCAAGATATTCTTTTTCTTTGACTTTCTGTAGTTTTAATGTCTAGATGTAGGTTTCTTTTTAATTTTCCTGCTTGGCATTCTCTGAACTTCTGTATGTGTGGCTTTGTGTATTTTATTAATTTGGGAGAAATTCCCAGCAATTATTATTTCAAATGTTTCTGCAATTTATTTGTCTTCTCTTTCTGGCATTCTCAGTACACATCTATGCTACACCTTTTATAATGGTCCCACAGTTCTTGGATTTTTTCTTGTGGATTTTTTTCTCTTTATTTGTCAGTTTGGGAAGTTTCTACTTGACACACATTCAAGCTCCTTATTTTTTTCCTTGGCCATGTCCAGTCTACTAAAGATTCATCAAAGGCATTCTTCATTTCCTGGGTGCTTTTTATTTTTAGCATTTCTTCTTGATGTTTTCCATCTCTGTTCTTACATTACCTATCTGTTCTTGCATGCTGTGTACTTTTTACCTTACAGTCTTTATGCTATGCTATTAATCAGTTAGGTTAAATTCCTGGTCTGAATCATTCCAAAATCTCTGCCATATCTTAGTCTGCTTCTGATGCTTGATTTCTTTCTTCTAATATGTTTTTTAGGCACAGCTTGTAATTTTTTGGTGAAAAGCCAGACAAGATGCATTGGGTAAAAACAAAACAAAACAAAACAAAACAAAAAACAGAGGTAAATAGGCTTTTAGTGTAAGTTTTATCCTTATTTGGCTAGAGTTCAAGCTGGGTTTACTGTTTACAAGAGTTTGAGATGTCAAAGGCTAACATTTTTCTATTTTCCTTGTTTCTTGTCTCCCTGTTGTCTTTGGTTTTCCCTAGAGGCTCCTTCTTAAATAGAGTGTGAACTTTGTAGTTATTCTCAGCTGCAATCCCCCATAATTACAGAGTTCTGTAGTGTGGTGGTAAGATGTGGGGAAGACGGAAAACATTCTATATCCCTACAGTAAGCTCTCATCTTTTAGTAGCCTGTTCCCCTGGGCTGTGCCTTTCACAAGTGCTTCTCAGCTTCTTTGTGAGAGGGGAAATCTAGAGGGGCCTATAGTTCAACATTTCCCTTCTCCTTCTTGGTTAAGCTTTGGCAAAACCCATGTTGATCATGGGTTGATCAGGCTCTGGTAAAGTAGTTTCCTCCAAGGGCAGGCCTTTCTCAGTAAGAACAAATGTTCTTGGTATACTTTCAAACGTTTACTCTCCTCTTCCCCCTGCCATGTACAAGAGGACTTTTTTCTCTAATTTTCACCCCCAAAGAACTTAATTGGGTTCCTAAGGCTAAGACTCATCAACGTGTGCCCCCTACGAAGAGTAGATCTTCAGGAAGATTTTCTCTCTCAAGCTCCAACATTGGTCCATGACCCTTCATGTGTTCCTATCAGGACAAGCAGTAGCTTCTGCCCTCAGTAAGCTCTGACTCTGTATTTCTTACCCCTCCATTTTCAGCTGGTGGTTTGCCCTGTGATCCCAAATCTCTAATAAATCTAAGAAGAATTATGAATTTTCATTTGTTCAGCTTATTTCTTATTATGAGGATGGCCACGATGACTTTTCAGCAATCCAGGACCAGAAACCAGAGATCAGAAGTTCACTTTTCACTGGTGATCCCATATGGCTTTTGTATGTTTTTCCCTTTATGCATGCTGTTCCTTCTGCCTGGAATGTCCTTCCTCCTTTTCACAGAACTATAAGAGCCTCAGCATTTCTCATGTTTATGTATTTCCAGTTCATGTATTACCCAGTTCATGTATTACTTCTATTCTGAAGTATTTAAATAAGGAGATTTATTCACTCCTTAACTATGTTCTCATACCACATGGGATGATTATATCACTTATCACATTATGTTTATATTATTTATAACACCATCTATATTGTAGGTACATATTGTGGGCAGGGATTATAAGCTATGGTGTACTTAGAGTAAAACATGAATAAATAATTTACTGAATTGATTCCAGGGTTGTTCTCTCGGGTCTAGCATTGACCCTCCAATACTTCCTTTCAGAATGAGCTAGACCAGATAGTCGAGACAATATTTCTCAAACTTTTAATAAAACCCTATGATTCAGTCTTATTTCTCATGTAAAGGGCATAGAAAGTTAGTAAGAAGGTTTTGGAGAATAATGCAAATTAGAAACATTATCTCATGAGACTCTGCAGATTGATTACTGCTGCCCAGTGTTCATTAAATCTCCCAGTAAGGTTAAATAGGGCTTGCAGATGATCTCAAACTCTGCTGCCACATTAGTGTAGGTTAACATCACTCATTTTGCCATTTTTAGTGGTTCCTCCCCTAGAAGGTTGAAATCATGTTCTATTTTAGCAAATCTATAAGAAACCATACTGAAAGGTATGAACCAAAGCTTAGCTTGGATGTGAAACCGAAGTCCCCTATCTGGAGAACTGTTTACTTACTGGTGGTAATGGAAGATACTTGCCTTGACAGTTACTAAGGTATTTATGTGACTAAACTGTTAATATCTTGGAAGAGAATGCCATTGCCTGTTTTACAATTATAACTTCTAGTCCTTAACTGTCACAAACATTTACATATCAGAAAGTGTAATTCTTGTGTGTTAAACATGGAAAGATCCAGAGAGTTTCACATCCTATCCTCTCATTTTCTCAAGTGTGGAGTTTCTTTTCTATAGGGGAATATTCCAAAGCCAAAAAAGGAAAATTAGAATTCACGCCCCCACAAAAGCATAAATATTTGTACATTTTGCTCAATACAATACCTCCAGAGTCTAGAACAGAGACTAATAAACAATGAAAATTCCATAAGTATTACTAGAATAAGAATGAAAGGACTTCCTAAAGTTCCAGTATGAATCAGAAGCTGAAGTAGGAATAGAGTAAGGTTTCTGTCTCCCAAACAAGTAACCTTTCAATCACATGATGATTTTTCCCAGCAAATTCTATCTCTTTATAATTACTCAAAATATCATAGAAGGAGATACTAGAGAACAAAACTGCCAAAATAGGAATTGTTTCTCAACTTAGAATTAGGCCAGGTAGAAATGTCTGTTTATCATGAATTGTACAATATCTAGTATGGATGGCCTTGAATGTTAAAATATTGTCAGAAATAATTTATTTTGCTATGCATGAAGATGAAATATATTTACCTTTCATATAATAAATTATTATTATTTAAACAAATAAAAATTCAAATTAAAAGGATCAAATCCCCCTAATTTCTAACTCACAAAGG
>RCUC01126780.1:0-57038 GCA_003697995.1 Taxidea taxus jeffersonii | reverse complement strand
AGCAGAAAAGAATGTCCAATGGAAAAAAGACAGCCTCTTCAACAAATAGTGTTGGGAAAATTGGACAGCCACATGCAGAAAAATGAAATCGGACCATTTCCTTACACCACACATGAAAATAGATTCAAAATGGATGAAGGACCTCAGTGTGAGAAAGGACTCCATCAAAATCCTTGAGGAGAACACAGGCAGCAACCTCTTCGACCTCAGCCAAAGCAACTTCTTCTTAGGAACATCGCCAAGGCAAGGGAAGCAAGGGAAGAAATGAACTATTGGGACTTCATCAAGATCAAAAGCTTTTGCACAGCAAAGGAAACAGTTAACAAAACCAAAAGACAACTGACAGAATGGGAGAAGATATTTGCAAATGACATATCAGATAAAGGGCTAGTATCCAAAATCTATAAAGAGCTTAGCAAACTCAACACCCAAAGAACAAATAATCAAATCAAGAAATGGGCAGAGGACATGAACAGACATTTCTGCAAAGAAGACATCCAGATGGCCAACAGACACATAAAAAGTGCTCCACATCACTCCGCATCAGGGAAATACAAATCAAAACCACAATGCGATACCACCTCAAACCAGTCAGAATGGCTAAAATGAACAAGTCAGGAAATGACAGATGTTGGCGAGGATGTGGAGAAAGGGGAACCCTCCTACACTGTTGGTGGGAATGAAAGCTGGTGCAACCACTCTGGAAAACAGCATGGAGGTTCCTCAAAAAATTGAAAATAGAGCTACCTTATGACCCAGCAATTGCACTACTGGGTATTTACCCTAAAGATACAAACGTCATGATCTGAAGGGGCACGTGCACCTGAATGTCCACAATAGCCAAGTTATGGAAAGAACCTAGATGTCCATCAACAGATGAATGGATAAAGAAGATGTGGTATATGTGCATAATGGAATACTATGCAGCCATCAAAAGAAATAAAATCTTGTCATTTGTGATGACGTGGATGGAACTAGAGGGTTTTATGCTTAGTGAAATAAGTCAATTGGAGAAAGACAACTATCATATGATCTCCCTGATAAGAGGAAGTGAAGATGCAATGGGGGGTTTGGTTAAGGGGGTAGGAAAAGAATAAATGAAACAAGATGGGATTTGGAGGGAGACAAACCAAAAGAGACTCTTAATCTCGCAAAACAAACTGAGGGGCACTAGCGGGGAGGCAGGGAGGGAGAAGGTGGTTGGGTTATGGACATTGGGGAGGGTATGTGCTATGGTGAGTGCTGTGAAGTGTGTAAACCTGGCGATTCACAGACCTGTACCCCTGGGGCTAATAATACATTATATGTTTATAAAAAATAAAAAAAATTAAAAAACGAAGAAATTGAAGAAAACACAAAAAGATGGAAAAATATTCCATGTTCATGGATTGGAAAAATAAACATTGTTAAAATGTCTATGCTGCCCAAAGCAATCTATACCTTTAACATTATCCAGATCAAAATATCAATGGCATTTTTCAAAGTGCTGGAACAAACGATCCTAACATTTTTATGGAACCACCCTCAATTTCCAAATAAATGTTGAAAAAGAAAAGCTGCGGGCACCATGTTGCCTGATTTTAAGCTATATTACAAAGTTGTAACCATTAAGACAACATGGTCCTGGCACAAAAACAGACACATAGGTCAGTGGAACAGAACAGAGAGCCCAGATATGGACCCACAACTCTATGTACTAGTAATCTTTGAGAAAGCAGGAATAAATATCCAATGGAAAAAAGACAGTCTCTTCAATAAATGGTGCTGGGAAAATTAGACAGCTATATACAGAAGAATGAAACTTCACCATTCGCTTATACCATACACAAAGATAACTCTAAATGGATCAAGTAACTCAATGTGAGACATGAATCCATCAAAATCCTAGAGAAGAAAATAGCAGTAACCTCTTCAACATCAGCCACAGCAAGTTCTTTCAAGACAGGTCTCCAAAGGAAAGGAGAAAAAAAGCAAAAATGAACTTTTAGGGCTTCATCAAGATAAAAAAAAAAAAAAAACTTCTGCACAGCAAAGGAAACAGTCAACAAAATAAGAGGCAATACACAGAAGAGGAAAAGATATTTGCAAATGACCTTACAGATAAAGGGCTTGTATCCAAGATCTATAAAGAACTTCTCAAACTTAACACCCCAAAACAAGTAATCAAGTCAAAGAATGGGCAGAAGACATGAACAGACACTTCTCCAAAGAAGACATATGAATGGATAACAGACATAAGAAAAAATGTTAAACATCATTAGCCACCAAGGAAATTCAAATCAAAACCACACTGAGATACCACCGTATACAAGTTAGAATGGCAATAATTGACAAGGCAGAAAACAACAAATGTTGGAGAGGATGTGGAGAAAGAGGAATCCTCGTACACTGTTGTGGGAATGCAAGTTGGTAGAGGCACTCTGGAAAACAGAGTGGAGTTTCCTTCAAAAAGTTAAAAATAGAACTACCCTATAACCAAGGAATTATACTACTGGGTATTCACCACAAAGATACAGATATAGTTAAAAGAAGGGCCACATGCACCCCAATGTTCATAGTAGCAATGTCCACAATAGCAAAACTATGGCAGGAACTGAGATGCCCTTCAACAGACGAATGGATAATGAAGATTTGGTCCATATATACAGTGGAATATTACTCAGCCATCAGAAAGGATGAGTACCCTCCGTTTGCATCAACATGGATGGAACTGGAGGAGATTATGCTAAGTGAAATAAGTCAAACAGAGAAAGACAATTAACATATGGTTTAACTTATATATGGAACTAAGGAATAGTGTGGAGGCCATTAGGAGAAGGAAGGGAAAAATAAAGGTTGGGGGGAGGGGAATCAGAGGTGGAAAGGAACCATAAGGGACTATGGACTCCAGGAAACAAGCTGAGGTTTTTATAGGAGAGAGGGGATGGGTGAGCCTCATGTTGGGTATTAAGGAGGGTATGTGCTGCAATGAGCACTGGGTGTTAATACACAATGTATCAATGAACACTACATTAAAAAATAATGATGTACTGTATGGAGACTAATGTGATAAAATAAAAAAAAAGAAAGATGTAAGGATTGAGAATACACTTTTTGAGAGAAAAAAAAGTAATTTTGTCCTAAAATAAGAGTATTTTTTTGGAAGTAAAGGCAAAATCTGAATGCAAAAGGAAGTTGAAGAATCCCACTCATTGTATTTTATCTTACTTTTTATTTGTATATATTTAAGTTTTTCTTTCTTTTTTATTTGGGGTTCTAGTTTTTTTAAACAAGCAGACCAAGTTCATCCAAGATCTAGCATTTTGTTTTATTCTGTATTTTTTTGGTTTTTTTTTAAAGATTTTTGTTCATTTATTTATTTGACAGACAGAGATCACAAGTAGGCAGAGAGGCAGGCAGAGAAAGAGAGAGAGGAGAAAGCAGGCTCCTCGCTGAGCAAAGAGCCCGATGTGCGGCCCGATCCCAGGACCCTGGGATCATGACCCGAGCCGAAGGCAGAGGCTTTAACCCACCGAGCCACCCAGGTGCCCCTTGTTTTTGTTTGTTTGTTTGTTTTGTTTTCTTCTGATTTGTTCTATAATTTTTTTCCTGTTGTTGGTATTATTGTCTTTTCTCTCTTTTCTGTTATTGTCTGGATATAATAATGAAATGGAGAATTTCACTACTAAAGAAAGAACAGAAAGTAGTACTCAGTGCCAGGGAATTAATCAATATGTATATAACAAAGATGTCTGAATTAGAATATAAAAAAATGATTATAAAGATACTAGCTGGGCTTGAAAAAAGCATAGAAGACACTAGAGAATCCCTTACTGTAAAAATAAAAGAACTAAAATCTAATCAGGCCAAAATTTAAAATACTATTACTGAGATGCACTCAAAAAAGGAGGCTCTAAAAATGAGGGTAAGTGAAGAAGATTGTCAGTGACAGAAGACAAAATGATGGAAAATAAAGAAGCTTTCAGCTTCTGAAAGAAAGACAACTACTGCATCCAAAGGGAGACTTTGGGAAATCAGGAATTCCATAAAGTGAAATATATCCAGATAATAGGGGTCCCAGCAGAAGGGGGAGTGTTTATTTGAACAAATTATAGCTAAGAACTTCCCTAATCTGAGGAAGGAAATAGGTATTCAAGCCCAGGATCTCCCCCCTTAAAATCAATAAAAATAGGTCAACACCTCAACATATAACATTTGAAGCTTGCAAATTTCAGAAAAAAAGAGAAAATCCTGAAAGCACCTTGGGACAAGAGATCTTTAACCTAGAAGGGTAGAAACATAAGGCTGGTAGCAGACCTGTCCATAGAGATCCAGCAGGCCAGACAGGACATGATATATTCAATGTGTTAAATGGGAAAAATATGCAGTCAAGAGTACTTTATCCAGCAAGACTGTCATTCAGAATAGAAGGAGAGATGAAGAGTTTCAGGACAAAAACAAACAAACAAACAAACAAAAAAAAAAACACAAAAAAACCAAAGGATTTTGTGAACAGTAAACCAGCCCTGCAAGAAATATTAAAGGGGAATTCTGTGAGTGAGCAGAGAGCCCAAAAGTAACAACAATGACCAGAAAGGAGGAGAGACAATCCTCAGAAATAGCAACTTTACAGGTAATACAATGGAACTAAATTCATATTTTTCAATAATTACTCTGAGTGTAAAGGGATTTAATATTCCAATCAAAATACATAGGGTATCAGATTGGATTAAAAAAAATAAGACCCACAATAAGCTATCTGCAAGAGATTCATTTTATACCCAAAGACACCTCCAGATTAAAAGTGATGGGGTAGAGAACCCTTTATCATGTTAGTGGTCATCAAAAGAAAGCTGGAACAGCAATCCTTATATCAGACAAATTAGATTTTAAATCAAGACTGTAATAAGAGATGAAGAAGGACACTGTATCATAATAAAAGGGTCTATCCAACAAGATCTCACAAGGGTAAATATTTATGCCCCTAATCTGGGAGCAGCCAGATATATAAACTAGTTAATAACAAAATTAAAGAAACACATTGATAATAATACAATAGTAGAGGACTTTAACACTCCACTCACTGCAATGGACAGATCACCTAAGCAGAGAATCAACAATGAAGCAAGGGCTTCATTGAATAAGATGGACTCAGATATATTTAGAGCATTTTATCCTAAAGAAGCAGAATACACATTCTTGTCAAGTGCACATGGAACATTCTTAGAATAGATTACATACTGGGTCACAAATCAGACCTCAACTAATACAACAAGACTGAGATTATACCATGCATGTTTTCAGACCACAATGCTTTAAAATGTGAACTCAATCACAACAGAAAATTTGGAAGGGGCACAAATACATAGAGGTTAAAGAGCATCCCATTAAAGAATGAATAAGTCAACCTGGAAACTAAAGAAGAATTAAAAAAAAAATACATGAAAGCAAAGGAAAAAGAAATCATGACAGTTTAAAACCTTTGGGATGCAGCAAAGGCGATCCCAAGAAGGAAATATATAGTAATACAAGCCTTTCTCAAGAAACAAGAAAGGTATCAATTACACAACCTAACCTTACAGCTAAAGGAGCTGGAGAAAGAGC
Organism: Taxidea taxus jeffersonii; assembly: GCA_003697995.1. NCBI lineage: Eukaryota > Metazoa > Chordata > Mammalia > Carnivora > Mustelidae > Taxidea > Taxidea taxus. The sequence goes on along the minus strand of RCUC01126780.1, from coordinate 51,455 downwards.
AGCAAATAAAGCCTAAACCCACCAGGAGAAGAGAAATAATAAAGATCAGAGCAGAACTCAATTATATAGAAATCAAAAAAACAGGAGAATATATCAATGAAACTAGGACTTGGTTCTTCAGAAGGATTAATGAGATCAATAAACCCATACCCAGACTTATCAAGAAGAAAAGAGAAAAGAACCAAATAAATAAAATCATGAATAAAAGAGATCACAACACCAAAGAAATAGTTATAAGAGAATATTATGCAAACAAATCAGGCAATCCATGAGAAATTGATGCTTTCCTAGAAACATAAACTGCCAAAACTGAAACTAGAAGAAACAGAAAACCTGAACAGACCCATAACCAGAAAAGAAATTGAATCAGTAATCACAAATCTCTCAAAAAAACAAGAGTCTGTGGCTAAATGGCCTCCCAGTGGAATGCTACAAAACATTTTTTTATTAACATATAATGTATTGTTTGTTTCAGGGGTACAGGTCTGTGCATCATCAGTCTTACACAATCTACCAAACATTTAAAGAAGAACTAATACCTATTCTTCTGAAGCTGTTTCAAAAGCTAGAAATGGAAGGAAAACTTGCAAACTCATTCTGCGAGGCCAGCCTTACCTTGATCCCACAGCCAAAGACCCCACCAAAAAGGAGAACTACAGACTAATATTCCTGATGAACACAGATGCCAAAATTCTCACCAAGATCCTAACCAATAGGATCCAACAGTACATGAAAAGGATTATTCACCACGACCAAGTAGGATTTACTCCTGAGCTGCAAGAGTGTTTCTACATCTGCAAATCTATAAATTTGATACACAACATTAATAAAAGAAAGGGCAAGAACCATAGGATCCTCTGAATAGATGCAGAAAAAGCATCTGACAAAACTCAGCATCCTTTCTTCATAAAAAGTCCCTACAGAGTAGAGATAGATGGAACATACCTCAATATCATAAAAGCCATCTATAAAAAACCCACAACAAATATCATCCTCAACAAGGAAAAACTGAGAGATTTTCTCCAAAGGTAAGGAACATGACAGAGATGTCCACTCTCACCACTGCTGTTCAACATAGCACTGGAAGTCTTAGCCTCAGCAATCAGACAATAAAAAGAAATAAAATGAATCCAAATTGTCAAAGAAGTAGTCAAACTCACTCTTCACAGATGACATGATATTCTATGTAGAAAACCTAAAAGACTCTACCCCAAAATTGGTAGAACTGATACAGGAATTCAGCAAAGTGGCAGGATATAAAGTCAATACACAGAAGTCAAAATGAGGGAAAAGAAAGAGAAATCAAGAAATTGATCCCTTTTGCAATTACACCAAAAACAAAACAAAAATACCTAGGAATAGACCTAACCAAAGAGGTAAAGAGGGTATACTTTGAAAAGTATAGAACACTTATGAAAGAAATTAAGGAAGACACAAAGAAAGGGAAAAATATTCCATGCTCATGGATTGGAAACACAAAAATGTCTGAACTATCCAAAGCAATCTACACATTTAATGCAATCACTATCAAAATACCATGAGCATTTTTCATACAGCTAGAACAAACTGCCGTAAAATTTGTATGGAACCAAAGGAGACCCTGAATAGCCAAAGTAATGTTAAAAAGAAAACCAAAGCTGGAGGCCTCACAATTCTGAACTTGAAGCCATATTACAAAGCTATAATCATCAAGACAGTGTGGCATTGCCACAAAAACAGACACATAGATCAATGGAACAGAATAGAGAATCCAGAAATAGATCCTCAACTCTAAGGTCAACTAATCATCAACAAAGCAGGAAAAAATATCCGGTGGAAAAAAAGATGGTCTCTTCAACAAATGGTATTGGAAAAATCGGACAGCCACATGCAGAAGAATGGGAGTGGGCAATTTCCTTACACCACACACACAAATAAATTCAAAATGGATGAAATACCTAAATGTGAGACAGGAATCCATCAAAATCTTAGAGATAAACACAAGCAGCAACCTCTTTGATCTTGGTTGCAGCAACTTCTTGTTAGACATGTCTCCAAAGGCAAGAGAAACAAAAGCAAAAATGAACTCTTGGGACTTCTTCAAGATAAAAAGCTTTTGCACAACAAAGGAAATAGTTAACAAACTAAAAAGCAACCCACAGGATGGGAGAAGATATTTGCAAATATCTTATCAGATAAAGGTCTAGTATCCAAAATTTATAAAGAACTTTTCAAATTCAAAACCCAAGAAACAAAATATCCAACACCCAAAAAACAAAAATCCAAAAGATCCATGGTCAGAAGACATGAATAGATATTTCCTCAAAGAAGACATACAAATGTCCAACAGATACATAAAAAATGCACTCAGCATCAGGGTAATACAAATCAAAACAACAATGAGATACCACCTACCACCAGTGAGGATGTGGAAAAAGGGGAACCCTCTTGCAATGGTGGTGGGAATGCAAACTGGGTCAGTCATTCTGGAAAAGTGTGGAGACTTCTCAAAAAATTTAAACTAGAGCTACCCAATGACCCACAAATTGTACTACTAGATATTTATCCAAAGGATACAAACTTAGTGATTCAGAGTGGCACATACACCCCAATGTTTATAGCAGCAATGTCTACAACAGCCAAAATACAGAAAAAGCCCAGATGTCCATCAACAGATGAATGGATAAAGAAGATGTGGTACACACGCACACATACACACACACACACACACACGCACACACACAGACGGGAATATTATTCAGTCATCAAAATGAAATCTGGCCATTTGTAGTGATGTGGATGGGAATAGAGATTATTATGCTAAGTGAAATATATCCAAATTTAAGAAACAAAACAGATGAACATAGAGGAAAGGAAGGAAAAATAAGATGAAAATTTAGAGGGATGCAAATCATAAGAGATGCTGAACTCTAGGCAACAAACTGAAGGTTGCTGAAGGAGTGGGGTGGATGGGAGAAAGGGATAATTAGTTGATGGGCATTAAGGAGGGCACTTGATGTAATGAGCACTAGGTGTTACATGCAACCAATGAATCATTATATTCTACTTTTTTTTTCTTTTTAACGAGAGAAAGAGAATGAGCAGGGATGAGGGGGCAGAGAAAGAAGCAGACTCTCCACTGAGCAGGGAGCCCAACACAGGAATAGATTCCAGGACCCTGGGATCATGACCTCAGCACAGGCAGATTCTCGTTCCCCTCTACTTCTGAAAGTAATAAAAAAAACTAACTTCATGGACTCAAAATGGATGAAGGACCTCAACGTGAGAAAGGAATCCATCAAAATCCTTGAGGAGAACACAGGCAGCAACCTCTTTGACCTCAGCCGCAGCAACTTCTTCCTAGGAACATCGCCAAAGGCAAGGGAAGCAAGGGCAAAAATGAACTATTGGGACTTCATCAAGATCAAAAGCTTCTGCACAGCAAAGGAAACAGTTAACAAAACCAAAAGACAACTGACAGAATGGGAGAAGATATTTGCAAACGACATATCAGATAAAGGCCTAGTATCCAAAATCTATAAAGAGCTTAGCAAACTCAACACCCAAAGAACAAATAATCCAATCAAGAAATGGGCAGAAGACATGAACAGACATTTCTGCAAAGAAGACATCCAGATGGCCAACAGACACATGAAAAAGTGCTCCACATCACTCCGCATCAGGGAAATACAAATCAAAACCACAATGAGATACCACCTCACACCAGTCAGAATGGCTAAAATGAACAAGTCAGGAAATGACAGATGTTGGCGAGGATGTGGAGAAAGGGGAACCCTCTTACACTGTTGGTGGGAATGAAAGCTGGTGCAACCACTCTGGAAAACAGCATGGAGGTTCCTCAAAAAATTGAAACTAGAGCTACCTTATGACCCAGCAATTGCACTACTGGGTGATTTACCCTAAAGATACAAACGTCGTGATCTGAAGGGGCACGTGCACCTGAATGTTTATAGCAGCAATGTCCACAATAGCCAAACTATGGAAAGAACCTAAATGTCCATCAACAGATGAATGGATAAAGAAGAGGTGGTATATATATACAATGGAATACTATGCAGCCATCAAAAGAAATGAAATCTTGCCATTTGTGATGACATGGATGGAACTAGAGGGTATTATGCTTAGCAAAATAAGTCAATCAGAGAAAGACAACTATCATATGATCTCCCTGATATGAGGAAGTGGAGATGCAATGGGGGTGGGGGTTAAGGGGGTAGGAAAAGAATAAATGAAACAATATGGGATCGGGAGGGAGACAAACCAAAAGAGACTCTTAATGTCAGAAAACAAACTGAGGGGGGTGGGGGGGAGGGGTGTTGGGAGAGGGGGGTGGGGTTACATTATATCTTTAAATAAAAAAAAAATTAAAAGAAAACTAACTTAAGAGGGAGCCTGGGTGGCTCAGTGGGTTAAGCCTCCACCTTTGACTCAGATCATGATCAGGGTCTTAGGATCGAGTCCCACATCAGGCTCTCTGTTTGGTGGGGAGCCTGTTTCCCCTCTCCCTCTGCCTGCCTCTCTGCCTACTTGTGATCTCTCTTTGTCAAATAAAATCTTTAAAAAAATAAATAACTTAAGGATTTTTCAACAGAAAAAAGACAGTTAATTTTATTAGTACTTATCTCTCTTCCCTTTTGGACAGGTTAAATTATTGTATTCATTTTTTATGAACTGAATTCTCCTTTGGAAGTTATGTCATCCTTCTGTATGAAACAGGTAGCATAAGAAAAAGGGTTATTATATACACCCTCCCAAAAAGCAAATTTTTAAAAATATGTGGTTTAATAACTAGAATTTATTTTTTAATTATATTAGTTACCATACAGTACATCATTCATTTTTGATATAGTGTTCCATGCTTCATTGTTTACATATAACACCCAGCGCTTATTGTAATACATTCCCTCGTTAATACTCATAACCATGCTAACCCGTCTCCCCACCTCCTCCCCTCTGAAACCCTCAGTTTGTTTCCCACAGTCCATAGCCTAGAATGGAAGACATCAGGAGAAGAAAGGGAAAAATGAAGGGACAGGGGGGAGTCAGAGGGGAAGATGAACCATGAAAGACTAATAACTAGAATTTAAGCAAAAACTTGATATACAAAAAAGAAATAACTGGATTTCCTTGTCAGCTACATTATAATGAACTCTCATACCAGATCCTTAACCATGTCTAGTTATGAGCATTTTTTGGTCATTTATGGCTATTGTTCTGATGCTCTTGCAAAATGAGTTTTGCCTTCAAGGAGACTCATGAAAAGGATTTTTTGCTTTTACAAATATAAGTATTTGATGCCTTTAATATCATAAAACTGAACTGGGTAAGAATTTCCAGGACTAACAAAAAAGCTGCAAACAATAAGAATTGGTAATATGGGACTAAATGAATTGGGAGATATGATTACAGTTTTTGTGACCCTTATTTGAAACATTGCTGGTTCTCTACCATTTGCTCTTCCAGACTGAGAAAGTTTTCTCTTAAAATATTTATGACTTGCAGAAATGTGATAAAATTCCTTTGGAATGAACTGCAACACTTAACTTTCCTCCCTACCTGAACCTTCTGAAATTCAGAAACTCTCAGTGACTATTCTTTCTTTCATGGCAATTAGTTATTTGCATAAGTTCAGTGAGAATCTGTTCTTCTTGTAACAGGACACCATTGGAAACACTGCTTATATTACCAAAGTTTTGACTGGAATGCCATAATTGAGAGAGCATACATGGATGAAGATATGACCAGAAAGCTATAAGGAATTAGGGTTGACTTTATGGAGATTATGTAGCTCCTTGAAAATATTGACCTGATACTTGCTTTCAGAGTTCCCAGCAGCCTTACTGGGTTAGTAAAGAATGTCACTTCCTGGAAGCTGCAGGAACCTCAGTATATTTTGGGGACCTCAAGAAGATGAATTCACCCAAATCTGTAGGTATTGCAGGCATGTCTGATTGCAAATGCTTGGTTTGGCTTTTGGCCTCAAGTGTCCATTAAAAGTTAATCTAGAGATTCCTTATAATAAGTTCCAGTAAAATAAATTTTAAAGAATGTATATGGTCAATCATTGTTTTTGCTGAGCTTATGTAAATAATTAGGCCAAGTTTGTTAAAACTTATTTTACAAATGAATTAATCTTGATTTGGCTATCTCTGGAAGTAAGAGTGAATTTAGAGAGAAAAACTGTTTTAATAACACACACTCGTGGATGATAAATTCTAGTTCTGATGGTCCTTAAGTGTTTCTTATTTGCCTAGGCTAGATAACTTGAGGTAAACTTCAGAGAAATTGCTACAATAGCTCATGAACAGACAATCTTCACGCTTGTTACTCTGTGGGGATAATAACAGAAACACATGGACATATGATTATTTGAACATGAGAAAATGGGATGGACTCCCCAAAAACCGTATGACTCAATTATCACCTTGATCCATTTTGGGTGGCTGAGATGACAAAACACTCTTTAAACGTCAGAGCATACCCCACTCCATAAGTTAACTAGGGGTTTATGGAAATAATGGATGATTCCACTTTCCTTACAATTGGATTGGATGGTGCTCTTGGGGATTCCCTTATCTCCTGAAACAAGTCTTTTGCCACTCGCCAGTAAGTCCTCATCCTTAGGGTTGTAGACAGCAAAATGGAGTCCCTCAGGTGAAGCAGGGGCCTGTATCAAGCAATGATGCAAGCAGTTCAGGCACTACTGCTGGGAGACACTGCTGGACCAACGTCAGCTAACTTCCCAGAACAGACAAGGAGCAGAACCAGAGGAGGTCTGCACAGACCCAAAACTGATGAAATCCTTTTTAAAAAGGGAAGGATTTGGGCAGTAAACAGTTGGACTCTTCAGACACGACCCCTCTATGACTAACCACTTAAAAAAGGCAACTGCCCCCAAAGGTTCTGCCCAATGGATTTCTGGACAGAACTGAGATCTTTCCCTGCTTGAGTATCAGAAGCAGTAAGGGCCGAGAGGCAACCCAGACCAGACCAAGGTCTCATCTTAACTGCATGCCCACAGACTGACTTCATGTTCGGTTCCTTAACTTCCCACACCCTTCTGTTAGCTTGTTGGTTGTGTGGCTTGTCTTCTGTCCTGCTCTGTGTGCTGTGTAAGAGGCCAGGTCTAATCCCATGGTGAATGGTCATTGCGTTTGGAACCCTGAACTTGCTTTGTCATTGCAATTTAACTTGCTTTATGAGTGAATAAAGCTGACATTGTGGAAAGACACAACTTATGTGTATGCCTTCAAAGCGTGCTCATGACAAGGATATTATTAAGGCTAGACACCAAATAAAGAGAGCTTCTTGATGGTTTTATCCCTTTGCCATATTTGTCCTAGGAGCAGCAATTATTGATATAAAATTGCAAATAGATGCTTTAATCAAGCATAAAGCAACTACCTTTAACTAAGCTAAATATGAATTCACCCACAAATTCAAAAAGTGGCTCTCCAAAACTGAATGGCTCTTGATAACCTCACTTCATCTCAAGGAAAAACCTATACTTTCATTAAAATCTAGTGTTATGTATATATTCCAGATTACCACCAAAATGTGACAGGGTTACCAAAAGACATGAATACTCAAATTAGTGCTTTAAACCACCTCTCTCGCTCCTTTAATTGGTTAAATTCCTGGACTGGAGGAGTATTCTTGTCAACTATCAAAGGTATTTTATTCTGACTTCTCTTTCTAATAATGGTAATATTCACCATCATCATATTTTGTTGTCTTTTCCAATGTCCTTCTACCTGGTGCCAAGATTCCTTCACTGCAACAACTTCAAGCTGACAGAAGATCCTTTATACTCAGGGAGATTCATATATGTGTTCTATCTTGGATTTAGCTGCCTCCGCCTTTTGCAATTCCTACATATAAATTTCCAGCTGACCAATGTTGGCTCATAGGTGGGGACATCTCTATACCCTTCACTCAGCAGGAAGAAACTACTGAAGATGAGACCTCTGCCCAAATGCCAAAGATTTGTCATTGTCAATTTGTCAGAGGGAATGGAGAGGCCACTTGTAGGCAACAGGCCTGATCAAGGCAGATGGGCCCACAGCAACCACCTCATTATAAATAGATAAATACAAACAAGCTCATTAAATGAACCACCTCAAAATCGCGATAGCCCCTAGCAAACCAATGGGCTACTTAAAACCAGGCACAGTTACCAAAAAATGGAAAATTCTATACATTCCCATACCTCCTCACTCTATCCTATAACTATGGCCCCTCACCACTGTCTTGTGGCTTGTAGTCTCTCTGCCATCCTGCCTGCTGCTCCTTTGCAGTGTATTCAATAAATTTTATCTCTTTAGAAATAAATAAATAATAAAAGGTCCAACGTTTTCAAACATTATTTCTAAAGCACACTGAATATCATCCTAAGTTAAAGGTAATTTTTTCAGATAAATTTATTTTAAAGCACAAAATAAATAAATAAAATAAATAAATTTATTTGAATTCATGAAACTGAAGTTGGATTCAAAATAAGCCACAGTTTTAGCAAAGAAATTGAAGAAGTTCTCTTTGACTTGACTGTCCTTTCATGGTAAATCTGTTTTCTGTTTTTGCTTTTTTATGTCTAAATCAGTTTATTTCCAATAGTATGAATTTTTGTCACAACATCTGTAACAGCAAACAATCCAGGTGAAATTAGTACATCCTTTCCTAGGCTACTTATGGTCTCTTCAAAGATCATCAAATAGTTTTGGCAAAACAGCATACACATGTCTCTTTTACTGTAATTCCTTTGTCTAGTCTCACCCTCAATATATTTCTAAATTAAATTAAAATATTCTTATTCCATACTTTGAAATGCGATTTTACTGCTGGTCAACATTTTAATACCTTTTCCATGGCCACCCACAATAATAGCCATCTCATAAGCACTTGTCTAAGAAGGCTATCTTCTCTTCCCATAAAGTGAAAAATCTAATTAAGGCCTTCTTCATAATTTAAAGCCAGTAGGCTTGGGATCCCATAAGACGAGGGTCTCTCTCATTTTCCCCAAGCATAGTGAGAGTATATCTATAAGGAAGGATGACTAGGAGAGTGGGTTGTTGTTGCTGTTGTTTTTGTATAATTTTATTCAAGATTTCAAAATCCCATCTTACCTGTTGATTAGCATCAGCCTTAGCCTATGACTGAAAACAGTGGCACAGAGCAGTTCTTAATACTTACATGTAGGATAAATGAATGAATGAAAGAATGAGTGAATGGCAAAGGAGAGTCCCACACAAACACTCCTGGAGGTATCCCCATTACTCCATAGTTTACATTTGTACATTCAGTGCAGGCACAAGTATTTGTCTATACTCTCTCCCACCCGTCTTCTCTGAGGATCTTTTACTATCTTAAAGGTATTTCTAAATATTCGAAAGAGGAAGAAAAGATATTTTTTCCAAAATGCAAAGATAATTGATTTTTCAATTACCAGGCAGATCCTAAAGTGGGCTTTCTTAACTAAGCAAGAACACTGAACCAAGAGGAATATAGGAGTAAAATAGTAAATTTTTTCTTATTCATGAAAGGCAAGGACTTATCTACTAGGGAGCCATGTCTTTTCAAGGAATTGTACCACTGATGTTCTGTAGAAGCTAAATTCTTAAGCTGAACAGAATCTTTTCCACCTGGTGGGGCTTATAAGTTTGTCCAATATAAGACTGGGCCTTATATAGGTAAATAAACAAAGGCTATATTTGTATAAATGAGCAAAAACAGTATTTTTAGTTCCTAAATTCTTGAGAAAGACCAATGGAATACGGATTTGGAACACAAATGGTGGATGAATCCATATTTATTTTACTTAGCTGAGTATGGAACAGTTACATCAATTTCCTTTAGGTTAATTTGTCCAGAGATAGAAAATACATGGTCTCTTCCTGGCCATCATACATTAGGCTGTGTCTACATAAGTGGCAAAAGCTTGTGTATGTGCTATGTATTTGCAAAATGTTTATAAATATCCAATCTTTCCAGGTTTTGCCCTGCTGTTTGCAATAGTAGAGGCTTTCTTTCTTTTTTCTTTCTCTTATTTTTTAATTAATATTTTTTATTTTTTTATAAACATATAATGTATTTTTAGCCCCAGGGGTACAGGACTGTGGATCTCCAGGTTTACACACTTCACAGCACTCACCACAACACACATCCCCGACAATGTCCATAATCCCACCACCCTCTCCCGACCCCACTCCCCCAGCAACCTTCACTTTGTTCTGCAAGATTAAGATTCTCTTATGGTTTGTCTCCCTCTCGATCCCATCTTGTTTCATTTGTTCTTTTCCTACCAAACACCCCATGCTGCATCTCCACTTCCTCATATCAGGGAGATCACATGATAGTTGTCTTTCTCTGACTGGCTTATTTCGCTAAGCATAATACCCTCTAGTTCCATCCACATTGCCGCAAATGGCAAGATTTAATTTCTTTTGATGGCTGCATAGTATTCCATTGTATATATATACCACCTCTTCTTTATCCATTCATCTGTTGATGGACATCTAGGTTCTTTCCATAGTTTGGTTATTGTGGACATTGCTTCTATAAATATTCGGGTGCACGTGCCCCTTTGGATCACTATGTTTGTGTCTTTAGGGTAAACACAGTAAACACAGTAACTGTAAAAACTGTAAAACCATAAAAACTGTAAAAACAGTAGTGCAATTGCTGGGTCATAGGGTAGCCCTATTTTCAACTTTTTGAGGAACCTCCATGCTGTTTTCCAGAGTGGTTGTACCAGCTTGCATTCCCACCAACAGTGTAGGAGGGTTCCCCTTTCTCTGCAACCTTGACAGCATTTGTCATTTCCTGACTTGTTAATTTTAGCCATTCTGACTGGTGTGAGGTGGTATCTCATTGTGGTTTTGATTTGTATTTCCCTGATGCGGAGTGATGTGGAGCACTTTTTCATGTGTCTGTTGGCCATCTGGATGTCTTCTTTGCAGAAAGGTCTGTTCATGTCTTCTGCCCATTTCTTGATTGGATTATTTGTTCTTTGGGTGTTGAGTTTGCTAAGCTCTTTATAGATTTTGGATACTAGCCCTTTATCTGATATGTCGTTTGCAAATATCTTTTCCCACTCTGTCAGTTGTCTTTTGGTTTTGTTGACTGTTTCCTTTGCTGTGCAAAAGCTTTTAATCTTGATGAAATCCCAATATTTCATTTTTTCCCTTGCTTCCCTTGCCTTTGGCGATGTTCCTAGCCAAAATATATAGCAATACACGCCTTTCTCAAGAAACAAGAAAGGTCTCAAATACACAACCTAACCCTACACCTAAAGGAGCTGGAGAAAGAACAATAAAGAAAGCCTAAACCCAGCACGACAAGAGAAATAATAAAGATCAGAACAGAAATCAATGAAACAGAAACCAAAAAAAAAAAAAAAAGAAATCAACAAAACTTGGAGCTGGTTCTTTGAAAGAATTAATAAGATTGATAACCCCCTGGCGAGACTTATCAAAAAGAAAAGAGAAAGGACCCAAATAAATAAAATCATGAATGAAAGAGGAGAGATCACAACCAACATCAAAGAAATACAAACAATCATAAGAAAATATTATGAACAACTCTATGCCAACAAATTCGACAATCTGAAAGAAATGGATGCTTTCCTAGAGACATATAAATGCCAAAACTGAACCAGGAAGAAATAGAAAACCTGAACAGACCCATAACCAGTAAGGAGATTGAAACAGTCATCAAAAATCTCCTAACAAGGGGCACCTGGGTGGCTCAGTGGATTAAAGCCTCTGCCTTCGGCTCGGGTCATGATCCCAGGGTCCTGGGATCGAGCCTCGTGTCAGGCTCTCTGCTCGGAAGGGAGCCTGCTTCTCCCCCTCCTCTCTCTCTGCTTGCCTCTCTGCCTACTTGTGGTCTCTGTCTGTCAAATAAATAAATAAATGAAATCTTTAATAAGAAAAAAATCTCCAAACAAACAAAAGCCCAGGGCCAGGCGGCTTCCCAGGGGAATTCTACTAAACATTTAAAGAAGAATTAATTCCTGTTCTCCTGAAACTGTTCCAAAAAACAGAAATGGAAGGAAAACTTCTAAACTCATTTTATGAGGCCAGCATACCTTGATCCCAAAACCAGACAACGATCCCATCAAAAAAGAGAATTACAGACCAATATCCCTGATGAACACAGATGCGAAAATTCTCACCAAAATACTAGCCAATAGGATTCAACAGGACATTAAAAGGATTATTCACCACGACCAAGTGGGATTTATTCCAGGGCTGCAAAGTTGGTTCAACATCCGCAAATCAATCAATGTGATACAATACTTTAATAAAAGAAAGAACAAGAACCATATGATACTTTCAATAGATGCTGAAAAAACATTTGACAAAGTACAGCATCCCTTCCTGATCAAAACTCTTCAAAGTGTAGGGATAGAGGGCATATATCTCAATATCACCAAAGCCATCTATGAAAAACCTACAGCGAATATCATTCTCAATGGAGAAAAACTGAGAGCTTTTCTGCTAAGGTCAGGAACATGGCAGCGATGTCCATTATCACCACTGCTCTTCAAATAATGCTAGAAGTCCTAGCCTCAGCAATCAGACAACAAAAAGAAATTGAAGGCATTCAAATTGGCAAAGAAGAAGTCAAACTCTCACTCTTTGCAGATGATATGATACTATATGTGGAAAACCCAAAAGACTCCACTCCAAACATACTAGAACTATACAGGAATTCAGTAAAGTGTCAGGATATAAAATCAATGCACAGAAGTCAGTTGCATTTCTTTACACCAACAACAAGACAGAAGAAAGAGAAATTAAGAAGTCAATCCCATCTACAATTGCACCCAAAACCATAAGATACTTATAGACCTAACCAAAGAGGCAAAGAATCTATACTCAGAAAACTATAAAGTACTCATGAAAGAAATTGAGGAAGACACAAGGAAATGGAAAAATGTCCCATGCTCCTGGATTGGAAGAACAAATATTGTGAAAATGTCCATGTTACCTAAAGCAATCTACACATTTAATGCAAATCCTATCAAAATCCCATCCATTTTTTTTCAAAGAAATGGAACAAATAATCCCAAAACTTATATGGAACCAGAAAACACCTCGAATAGCCAAAGGAATATTGAAAAGGAAAGCCAAAGTTGGTGGCATCACAATTCCAGACTTCAAGCTCTATTACAAAGCTCTCATCATCAAGACAGTATGGTACTGGCACAAAAACAGACACATAGATCAATGGAACAGAATAGAGAGCCCAGAAATAGACCCTCAACTCTATGGTCAACTAATCTTCGACAAAGCAGAAAAGAATGTCCCTTGGAAAAAAGACAGCCTCTTCAACAAATGGTGTTGGGAAAATTAGACAGCCACATGCAGAAAAATGAAATTGGACCATTTCCTTACACCACACCCGAAAATAGACTCAAAATGGATGAAGGACCTAAATGTGAGAAAGGAATCCATCAAAATCCTTGAGGAGAACACAGGCAGCAACCTCTTCGACCTCAGCCGCAATAACAACTTCTTTTTTCTTTCTTTTCTATTTGTCATTTTTTCCAAAGGACTATGCTCTAAAATTCTTCTATACTCCTTGCCAGAGTCATCTGTATATACAAAGAAAGAAGTAGAAACCTATAGAAAGGATACATTCTGTTCCCTCATGATATTGCTACTATGTATGAAATTTGTACTGTTAATGTTATACAAGGACAAGGTTTCTAGAAGATACTTACTAGAATCCATTCATCTATTCATTTTTTATCATCCCATAACTATTTACTTCATAACTAAAGCCGATAGACCTTCTTTTTGAGATCTTTTCATTGGTCAGGACTGTTGTGGTGGTGGTTGTTTTAATTTTTTTTTAAATTATAGTGCAAACAGACATTTATGGGAAGAAGTCAGTTCTATGACTCTTATTACATGTAAAGAATCATGTTAATCACCCCCACAATCAAGACACAGAATAGTTCTATTATCTCCCAAAAAGGCTCTTTTGTGTTACTTCTAAAGAGTAATAAACTCATCCTACTCCTATCCTTTGGCAACTAATGACCTGTGTCAGTGAACTAACTATAGTTTTGTATTTTTGAGAATGCCACACAATTGGAATCATACAGTATATAACCTTTGAAACTGGCTTCTTTTACTTAGCATAATGTCTTATAGATTCAACCAAGTTGTTGCCTATATTAGTAATTCATCCCTTTTTATTTCTGACTTAGCATTGTACTGTATGATCTACTAAAGTTTCTTTATCCATCCACTGCCAAACTGTTTCCAGAGTGGATATATCATATGCTGCACCCCAACCAGCAATGTATGAGAGTTCCAGCTGTCCTACATTCTCACAAATACATCATATTAACAGTTTTTAAAGAAATTTTAGCCATTCTAATAAATGGATAGTGTATTTTATCATGATTTTAATTTACATTTCCCTGATGCCTAATAATGTTGCACATCTTTTCATGTATGTAATGATGGTTATCCACATAGCCTGTTTTTTGAAGTGTATATTAGAGTCTTTTTTCCATGTTTTAATTGAGTCCTTTCTTTTCTTATTGTTGAGTGTTGAGATTCCTTTCTATTTTCTGGATGAAAGTCCTTTTTTCAGAGGTATGATTTATAAATATTTCTCCTAAGCTGTAGCTTGTCTTTCTATTCTTTTAATAGGACCTCTGGCAGAGTAAAAGTTTTTAATTTTGAGAGACTTCAATTTCACATTTTTCCTTCATGTATCATGTTTTTCATGTCATGTCTAAGAATTCTTTTCTTAGCTCTTCAGCATGAAGATTATCTCCTGCGTTTTCTTCTAAAAGTCTTATACTTTTACATTTTCCATTTGGATTTATGATTCATCTTGAGTTAATCTATGTATCAGATATGACATATAGGCCAAGGTTGTTACTGTCATTATTGTTTGCATATGAATGTGCAATTGTTTCTAAACCATATGTTGTAAAGACTTCCCTTTCTCTATTGATTTGCTTTTGTACTTTTGTATAACAAATGGCCATATTTGCATCAGTATGTTTCTGGACCAACTATTCTCTGCCATTAATCTGTATGTCTATCCCTTTGCTAATACTACATCATCTTTATTACTGTATCTGTGTAGTAAGTCTTAAAATTAGGTAGTGCAATTCCTCTAACTTTATTCTTCCTTTTCTCCAAACTGTCTCAGCTATTCTAGTGTCTTTGCCTTTCCATATACATTTTGCCTGTATCTACAAAAAAGTCCTGCTAAGATATTAATTGTCATTGTGTTACAAGATAAATGCCTAACATTAAGTGTTTGATTGCTGAGGCATCCACTTCAAAGATACCCATCTTGAATAAATATATTTCCAGCTAAACAACTAGATTAAGAGTCAGGCTATTCCTCCTATGAAGTTTCTTTTTTTAGAAAGCTCTGGTTGGCCCAGATGACCCTGGAGTTGTTGATTTTCTAAATACAACACCGAGATATTACCCATGAAAAAAATGTAAATAATAAACTAGAATTTATTAAAATTAAAAATTTTAGTTCTGCAAAAGATACTGTCCAGAGAATGAAAAGATAAACCACAATGTCATCTAGATTTTCTCTTATATTATTTTCTAGGAGTTTTATAATTTGGCATTTTACATATAGGCTTGTGATTCATTTTGAGTTCATTTTTGTGAAGGATATAAGGTCTGTCTCTATTTATCTTTTTTTGGGGGGGCATGTGTGTGTCTAGTTGTTTCAGCAACATTTAGTTGAAAAGATTTGTAAAGAAAACACTTTCAAAAGATATATCTGAGAAAGGAATAAAATCCAAAATATACAATAAGCTCTTAAAACACAACAATAAGAAAACAAACTCAACCAAAAAAAAAGAGCCATATACCTTAAAAGACACCTTACCAAAGAAGGTAGATACACAGATGGCAAGTAGGTATATGAAAAGGCACTTTAACAACAAGATACCATTACACATCTATTAGAATGACCAAAATCCAGAATACTGACATCAAATGACAGTCTTATAAAACTAAACATACTCTTACCATACAATTTGGCAATCATGCTATCCGGTATTTATTACCCAAAAGCTGAAAACTTATGTCCACACAAAACCCTGGGCATGGCTGTTTCTAGCAGCTTTATTCATAATTGCCAAAACTTGGAAGCAACTAAGATGTGTTTGAGTAGGTAAGTGGGTAAATCAACTGTGGTTCATTCAGATAATAGAATATTATTCATAGTTAAAAAGAAATAAGCTATCAAGCTACTAAAAGACATGAAGGGACCTTAAATACATATTGCTAAGGGAAATAAGTAAATCTGAAAAGGCTACTTGCTTAACAATTCTCATTGACATTCTGAAAAAGTTAAAACTGTGGAGGCAGTAAAAATATCAGTGATGGCCAGAAGTTAGTGGGTGAGAAGGATAAAAAGGTGGAACACTGAGAATTTTTAGGGCAGTGAAATCATCTGTATGATACCATCATGTTTCGTAAATGTTATTATACATTTGTTTGAAGTCATAAAAGTACAACACTAAGAATGAACCCTATTGTAAACATGGACTTTGGGTGATGATGGTGTGTCAGTGCAAGTTCGTCTACTGTAATAAATTTTCCACTCAGATGGGGGAATATGGATAGCAGGAAAGGCCATGCATATGTAGGAGCAAGTGTAATACATGGACCACTCTGATGGAGGATGTTGATAATGGGGGAAGTTATGCATGTGTAGAGGTATGATAATGGAGGAGGCTATGCAAATGCAGGGGGAAAGGATGTATGGGAAATCTCTGTAGCTTCTGCTCAATTTTTCTATAAACGTAAAATTGCATAAAATGTAAAATCTATTTTTTAAAGTACCACTTTTTTCTGGCCTCCGTGATTTCTGAGTAATCCACAATCATTCAAATCATTGCAGTCATATAGGCAGTGTATTGTTTTTCTCTGGCTCCTTTTTCCTCTCCTCTCCTCTCCTTTCCTTTCCTATGTTACTTGTAGCTTGAATCAACTTCTTGACTTTAAAATTAAAAATTGCATAACACTAATGTACAAGTTTGAACGTTATCAACATTAATAATATTAACTCTTTACATTTATAAAGCATTTTACATTTTACTGAATGCTTTGCCATATACATTTCTAGTTTGTCTTTCTCTGACTGCTTTCAAATATTTCTCTTTGTGTTCAGTTTTCACTATTTTGATCATGCTACATATAGACATAGATTTTTTTTTAGGATTTATTCTGTTCAGAGTTCACTAAAATTGTATCTGTAGACTTATGTATTTCACCAAATCTGAAATGTTTTTGGTTTTTATGTCTTTGAATATTTATCAACAAGGTACTTCTTCCCTCTCCTTATGGATTCCAATAAAATGAATATTAGATTCTTTCAAAACCATCTCACAGGTACCTCAGTTTCTACTGGTCTTTTTTTCTGTTTTCCACATTGGATAATAGTTATTAATCTATCTTCAAGATCACCGATTCTTTACTCTGTCATCTCTATTCTGCTATTGAACCTACCCAGTGAGCTTCTAAAAATTTTGGCTATTGTCTATAATTTTCATAGCATCTTCTTTAAAACTTCTATTTCTTTGCTGTGACTTTCTATTATTCCATTTATGTCAAGAGAGTTTGCACTTCTTGCCTGAAGCATTTTTAAAATAGCAGCTTTACAGTCCTTGTCAAATAATTTTCACATCTGTGTCACGTAAGTGTTGATGTCTATTGAATGTCTTTTCTCATGTAATCTGAGATGTTCTGGGTTCTGATGTTGAGTAATTTTGGATTTCAGCCTACATATTTTGAGTATTATATTATGAGACTTTGGGTCTTATTTAAATGCTATGAGGTATGTTGTTATTTTTGCTTTTGTAGGCAGATGACCTGGTTAGACTTAGGTCACAATTTCTGATCCACCTTCTAGATACTGTCATTCCAATGTCAATTCAGTTTTTGAAGCTACTAAAGTGCTATGCAGATATTCATGTGTATCACCTCGAAGCCAGTCTGGGACCTGAAATAATGGTCTGTTAGTTCAGCTCTCAGTGTCTAATACCTGAAAATGATCAGTTCCATGCATGTATAGCAAGAAGGCTAACCTAAGAATTCTTAAATAACTTCATGTAGAAGCTTTCCTGATTTCCTCTGTCTGAGCAATCTCCTTGGTACATTTTCCAGTCCTTGGGGCTCCTCTTTTTGGTGCTCTGGTTGGAAAATGGGACTGTCGTCTTCATTTTCTGTAACAAATTTCTACAACTGCAACTACACTGAGGGCTAAGCATAAGAACACTGAAGAGAGAAAACACGCAACAAGCATTGACCCTAATTTCTTGAAACCACAGCTCTGTTGAATGGAAGAAAGTAATTCCTCTCTGAGCTTTGGCTCCTGTGTGCTCCCGTTACATGTTCCTACTACCACTGAATTTATTAGGCCTTAAAAATTGAGAGAATGGAGAAAAGGGGAAAAAAAGGAAAGGGTTTCTTCATTCTTTCTCTGTCTTCCCCTACTTGTTGAGGAAAAATTCCTGGACTGTTCTTTCAGATACCTAATTCTGGGTTCCTAGTACACTGAGTTTAGTCTGGAGGATACTAGAAGAAAAAAAAATGGTAAACCAATTGTTGGCTCAGTGATACTCAGAATTCTAGTCATCTTCTCAAATACATCTGCTTCCATTTACTTTTCAAAGTCCTGAAATAGCTGCTAGACACATTCTGTCTAGGTTTTATAGCTGTCTTCAGTAGAAAAGAAAGGGTGGAGTGTGCTTACTCCATTTTACCCTGAAATGGAAACCTGTTTTCCTCAAAGCTCTTGTTTGTACATTTATGACCTTTATTCTCTATAACTTCTTTGAATTATTCATTTTGTTATTTCTCCCATTAAAATGGAAGCTCTACGAGGGCAAGGCCCTTGTCTATCCTTACACCACTGCATACTCACAGTCTACAACAGTACCTTAATTTAATAAATATTTGCTGAATGACCAAACAAATGGAAATAGGCCACAAGTTGGCCCTTAAAGCATGAGATTATAGTTTTGAAAATGTGTAGAGAAAAAAAAGAGGAGTTTTTGTCATTGAAACAAGTGCATAAAAAGCAAGAGGAACAGAAATTATTTTGAAGATAGAGTTTATCTGAAGCAGAAGGCTCATATAACAGAGTTATTGGTAGTATGCAATGAGACTGGAAAGATAAATTGAATCTACTTATGTAGAGATTTTAGTAACAGGCATTTAGATATTATTTGGTAGGCAAAGGGGAAGTGATAAAAGTTTTAAACAGGTAAACAGTATGATCAAAGCTGCAATTTAGAATGATTGCTACGGCAGGAGCAGAAAGAGACTAAAGTCAGGGAGACTAGTTAGAAACTTTCCACATTGGGAGGTGATAATTGGAAGAAATGAAGAGGAGGTAACTGATACATAAACAAAGCTCTCACTGATTGTTTGAGCCTGTGTAGAGTGCACAATTGAAGAAAATGCCCTTCAACAGATGAGTGGATAAAGATGTGGTTCATATTTACAATGGAATATTACTCAGCGATCAGATGGGTTGAATACCTACCACTTGCATCGATATGGATGAAACTGGATGGGATTATGCTAAGTGAAATAAGTCAAGCAGAAAAAGACAATTATTATATGGTTTCACTCATAGTAGAATATAAGGAATAGCACAGAGGACCATAGGGAAAAGTAGGGAAAACTGAATGGGAAGAAATCAGAAAGGAACACAAACCATGACAGACTCTGGGAAACAAACTGAGGGTTACAGAAGGGAGAGGGGTAGGGAGGATGGGATAACAGGGTGATGCATATTAAGGAGGGTACATGTTGTGATGATCACTGGGTGTTACACACAATTAATGAATCATTGAACACTACATAAAAAACTAATGATGTACTATATTCTGACTAACTGAACATAATAATAAAAAAATAAAGGAAATGGTAGGACTCTTGTCAAGAGACAAGGTAGGTATCTCCACAGCACATAGGCAAAGATTTTAACAAAGTTTCTCCCTGAAAGGCAAAACTCCATGTTTAATCTTTTTTGAGATGGAATGTGACCAAACACTCCTCCCCCTCCATTGCTGTTCTTTGGCTCCACAAGCCCTATTGCTCCAGAGGCTCTGACCTTTCCTTAGTTGCCTGGCATACAGGCAAGTTCTTAGCTGTCGAATTTCTATCCAGGTGGCCTCCATAAATATCTCAACAGAATTTATTTTCTTTAATTTTCTTTGGCCTTGTTTGAGAATTTGCTGATTGGGAGACTGTTTGGGGGCCAATATGCCCAAAGATGGATAGCCACATCTGCTAGCCATTTAGATTAATTATTACACCTGTGTCATAAAACCTGCATTAATAAAGAGGTGGCAAGGAAACTCATACTGCAGCCGAGACAGGACCGTTATTCCTTCCCAACTTTCCATCCTCATCAGTGGCATGCTACCATCCTACCTTCCTAGCATACCACCTGGAATGTTAACATTACTTCCTCCAGAATCCCCATGACTAGTGTGTCTTTAAGTCCTCCTATTTCTTTATCTGAAAGACCTTTCAGAGCCATCCTTTCCTACCTCTTTCTAGTCCATGTTCTAGTCTGGGCCCTCTCTAATCACATGACACCTAAGATATTACAAATCATCCTCCTTGCCAGCTGCCTGCCCCATCTGTGTGCCTTTTATACAGTAGAAAAAATTTTCCTTCTCAAACATTTCAATCAAGTTGCACTCCAGTGCCTTGACTGGTAAGCATGAATCTCATGTTTGATCTACTGATAGGTTCTCAGGAATTTATATGGTTTTTTGTTGTCTTTGTCTTTTTAATCAAATATGAATATTTCATTCTGGTCTTTAAGATTGTCTATAACATCCCTTAGTACTCTTGTTCTGGTTTATGATTGATCTTTAACCTATAATTTATGCTTTGGCCAAGCAAATGTACTTGCTCTCTCCTGTGCACATATGTTTGATTCCTGGCTGCTGGGTGGTTCAAACTTAACTGCACACAATACCCCTGAATACCTTCCCCTTTCTTTCCACCAAGCCCCTCTGCAAGATGCTCTCCAGGAGTCACTGCTGACACAGCCTTTAGACCCCAGTACATGGGGTCCATATTAACATGAGATCTATAGCCTTACAGAAAGCTGTTGAGAATCCAATGCATGAAAGCCCAGAGTAGGTACTGAAGATGAAGAAGGGAAATAGCCTTTGTACCTTTAACATGAGCCGAGGCTGATGAAAAAAGATGAGCTTTCTTAATGTATAAGCTCTTAGCAGAAGTTTTTTCCACATTGCAGAGCCTTTGACACATGTGGGGAAATGGTCTAGACTGTCATATCTGGAAAATCAACTGTGTCAATAAATGAGATGACAGATGTTACAACCCCGCATCCCTCAAGATATGATATAGATAAGTATAGATATTTCATATGTATGCAACGTATCATGCTATATATGCATATATATATAATAAATAGGGGGCCTAGAGGAAGTAAGAAAAGATTATCAATGTGCCAAACATCACTCTCTCAATTCCTTGCCCACCCAATGTATTTAAAGTCTTAAATTACAATAATTAATCTATAATTATAGAGCATTAAAATGAAACTTCGTTTCTTTTTGAGGTCAGGTACAGATGACTTAAAAACAAAAGTTTCGTATGGGGATGCAGAGCCTCTTTCAAATTTCCTTTCCCTTTACTGTTTTCAGTAGAGCGTTATTATTTAGACAAGATTGACCAAAATAACTTGACATTCTTATGTAAGGTAGAAATGGATCCTTTATATTAGGAGAAAATATACAGTTCTAGCTAATTCTACAAAATATTTTCTATTTCATATTGAAAGATCATTGTCTTTCCTCTCCTCCTCTTATATGGTTCCCTTTTCTTACTTTTGCATCTCTGCTCTCTCCTTCATCCCCCTTCTTCATTCTATTTCTCTCTCTTCCTTTCTAAAACACATTGCTCTTAACATAAAGGGAAAGAAAAATCATTAATCACGCTGCAGGACACAGTGCTTAGATGGCTATAGTTGCTGAAGGAGGTCTGTTTATCATCAGCCGATTTTTCATTTCCTTTCAGTGGGGACAGTGGGCTGCTCTGCATCCCTGGGGCCAGCCAGCATGAATGCAGGTATTGAGTGTTCAAGAGGAGACAATTAGGACCAAGTGTTGGAGATAAAATAGCATTTAAATTAATCTAGTACCTGGGCTGGAGTTCTTTGGCCCCTCTTCCTTTCTCCGACTTAAAGATACAGATTTAACAGGCTAGACTTCAGTCATTATTAACTCTGCATTACCTGATGAACAATGATTCCTTCCCACATAAGTTATTCTCCTCAGCTGAAACTTGTGTTCTTCAATTCTAAAAACTAAACTACAGTTTCAAAAGGATTGAAATACATGACTGGGTTTTGTTTTCCAGGACAGCAGAAAAGCCTATGAAGCTGGAGTATAAACTTCAAAAAATCAGAATGAAATCTCTACCATCTTGGAGGATTTAGGAGATAACATCCCAATACAGTGGAAGACTCCAGATTATTGCTATATTTTGAAACTGCATGGCGCAGGAGCCTCAAAAGGTAAGTTCAAAATCTCTTCAGGGTAAAACCAAATCTCACATAGTATTTCAGAGCCCAAATTTCTCAGGATGTCAATCAAAAGCTAATATATAAGAAAAATTATACATTATGACTAAGTAGGACTGGTTTATTCCAAGGCTGGCTTAACAGTCAGAAAAATTAACAAAATGCAATTAGCCATATTAACAGATAAAGCAGGGGAAAAACATGTGTATTTCAATAGATGCAAAGCATCTGATAAAACTCAACACGTTTATGACAAACTCCCAACAAACTAGGAATAGAAGAGAATTTTGATCTGATAAAAAGTCATCTACAAAAACCCTACAGATAGCATACTCAATGTCATGACATTAAAAATTTCCTCATGAGATCAGAAACAAGGCAAAAATATGTTTTCGTTACTTTCATTCACTCCTGTATACCAATGAAATAAGAAAAGAAAAAGAAATAAAAGGTAGAAAGGTGGTAAAGGAAGAAGCAAATCTGCTTTTATTCATAAATTATGGGGTTTTGAATTTCGAAAGTCCCATGATCTACAGTTTGAGTCAATGAATTAATTTAGCAAGGCTGCCATTGATAAATTAACTCATTCAAGATGAATACATAAAAATCAATTGTACTTCTACATCCTAACAGCAATTTGAAAATGAATTATAAAATACCATTTACAATAGCTTCAAAAATAATAAATATAAGATTGACAAAATACTAATACTAAAGCTAACAAAACACTGCTAAGGAAAATTAGTGATCCAAATAAATGGAGAGATATCCCATAATCATAGATTGAAAGACTCGTGTTAAGATATCAGTTCTCACCAGATTTATCTATAACCAACACTTAATTATGTGGAAACTTTTTAATAAAATTGGTAAATCCTAGTGGGGTTGATCAAGAAAAATACATATATATATAGTGAAATATATTTATAATCACAGAAAATATAAGTTGCCTTAGCTCACCTAAAAGACAGATATTTTCAAATAGGATGAAAAACAAATAACCACATTTTATTTACTTGAGACTAGCCCACATATAGTGACACAAATAATGACAGCTATTTATCAGAACTAAGAAATCCAAAGGGCTAGTGAACTGGAAGATTGTGTAATCCCACTGTTAAAAGAGAAATGCAAATTATGCAGTAATGAAATGCCACCCCCACAAGTGATTCTATAAGTACTGATGAAAGTGAGGAGGAATAGTAAGTCCTATGAATAACTAAAGGATATACAGATTTGCAAAGCAATATGCCAATATGTAATAAAGTCAAAATATGCAATCTATGGCTTACAAGTAAAATGTTAGAGAATACTCACCCATGGGCATCAGGACACATGTTTGAAAATATTCATTGCATCATTCCTTATAATACTTGAAATTCAAAACAATATGTCAGTCAACAGAGATGTGTAAAAATGGTACCATACTCAGGGTGACCCTACCTCCTGATTTGCCTGGGATAGTCCTAAATTAAGCCTATTTTATTGATGTATTAATAGAGCCTATTTTAATTTTCAAAACAGGGTACTTTGATAATAAATTATATAGTCATCCCATCCTAGATATATCCATATAATGAAATACTGAATAGTTACTTCAATGAAATAAATATGTTGGCATAATATGTGTTAACCTGGATAAATTGAGGGGAAAAAATCGAGGAAAAACAATAATTTTGAATGCAAATAGTCAAGTTGCAAATAGATATACTCCCTTGTTGATATCATTTACATAAAATTTATAACAAAAAGCAATACATATGTACACATATACATATGCATATAATACATAATAGGTATAATGTATATACATACCTAAAAATGTAAAATTTTATTTTTTTAAAGACTTGTCAAAAAACTTTCATTAAATCTGGGGTTTGCTATATTTTGAAATCATTTCACAATTTAAAAATGTTTCTAATATTTTAACCCACTGAGCCACCCAGGCACCCCTAAAAATGCTTTTAGTATTTTAAAACTTTGGCAGTCCCATCCAACTTTTGTGCTTTAGAAAATGTTTTTGCTATGGCAAGGAGATTGGGTTGGGTGAGCTTTAAGATATTTTGAATTTCCTTATTCCATAAATATAAAAGCCTTTCTTCATTAGGAGATGAATTATCTTTTCTTTGAGATCATACAACAGCCTGACTTTGAACAAGCATATGCACTTAAAAAATGGGCTGAATGTGTTGGTCTTGGATAGGTCTTAAGCTTGGAAAATATTTCTTTAACCATTTTCTATTACCCTTTGTACAACAAAAGCAGCTTTCTGTATTTGGCTAGATCTGAGAGAACTCTTTGGTGTCTGGTCTGATCTGACCCATTGATAAAAGGAGGAGGCAATTTTTATTAGAGTGAAAGTTCCATGTTATTACCCATCTCTTTGATATGATAAGTTTACGTCTGAGGAGCTCACAGGTGGAGTCATGAGCCTTCTCAAAAATCACAGATCTAAGAATGGCTTTGTGATGAGCAAGTTTGTTGTTATGGCAGGTGGGGCTGCATTTTAAAATAAGATGGTTAACAGCTGTACTCTGAACTTGTTTCTTCTTGCTTATTGAGTTTCTTCTTTTGATGGAATTTGGAAGAGGTTGAGGCTCTCAGCACAAGAAATACCTCAGCCTGGTCATGGGCAAGAGAAAATGTTTAGTGTGCCTCCTTAATGGGGTTTTCAGGCCTGAGTGACCAAACACTGGTGTAAACCTGGGTCCAGGTGTGCTTCTAAGACCTGCATTTAGCCTTGGTGAAGCAGTGCCCCAAACCTTTCTTTTATGGGCCAAGGCTGTTTCTTCTAGCATAAACTTTTAGTATGATAACAAATGCCAGAATCAATAGGACACTGAAGATAAACTCCTACTTAATTCATAAATTATATCACCTCTATGCAGATCTAGTGCCCAACATCTCTCAAAACATAAATCAACGGAGGCTTTCCCTAATTATCTCATTAAAAACAAAACACAGGAGACACGTGGCAATCGAGTTTGCCTGTACCCGAGTCACCTGTCCTTAGTGTACCATCTGTTCTACCTTAGTTTGTCCTCATTTGCATTCACTTTTCTAAAGTTGTCCTTAGGGTATAATCTTGACCCTCAGGGAGGCAACTCTCTGAGATGGAATACATATCTTGGTTTTACTTATTTCAATTCCTAAACTCCATCACCTATGGTGCATATTTGGCTTGCGCTGAATGCTCAGTAGATTAGGAAAGTTCTAACCTCAGGCAGTACCTCTATGACAGAGATAAAATGGCTGCCGATCTCCACTTTTGGTGCATCTAGTTTGCTGTGAATTATTTATTCTCTCTTATATGTGTACAACCAGCTAAGCAAGGTACATCTTAGTTTTGTGCTGCATTTTTAAAGAAAATATCTTAAAACTGAGGAGCAGAGATAGAGTGGTAGAAGCAAATAATTTTAAAATAACAAGGATGGAGACACATAAACCACATATACATAAAAAAGAAGACAAAGACTCATTCTATAAGGTGTCTACCAAACAGAATCTGGCCCCCCCAAAAATTTCAGAAGTGGTAGAAGTATTTTATTTTAGGTATTTAGACATTTATGTACTTTATCATGAAAAACTCCAGTAGAATATATAATTTTTCAATGGAAAAGATACTAGTCAGACCTGAAATACTGACTTATAGGTCATTAATGATACATACTAAAAACTGATTTGCTTTTTGACAAGAAATCACTTAAATAAAAGAAAGAAAAGAAAATCACTTAAAGCACTTTACTATAAATAAAAGAAACTAGTAAGGCAAGAATGTGGAGGGTTAGGAGGTAGGATATGGTATGCTTTAATGGTAACATAAACCAGTTACTCTGATCATTTATCAGTTGAATTATTCTTTTAACCAGCTTCCCCTCTTTCTAAAAATCCATCCAAACAAAGATAACATGGACAATGCATCTGGAACCCCTTTCAATTTAAATGCTGGAGATGGGTGGTAGATGATGGATAAGAGGTAGCTAATGCCAACAGACAGGTGTGTTCTATTGAAATGACCACTGGATTTGGCTTCAGGAAATAAGGATATGCCTCTTACTCTGCCACTGACTGGCTAGCCAACAGTCAGATCTATCATGTATGTCTCATACATAGTGGATAGGCAATATAGAGGGGAAAATGTTTATTTTATTAGGTGTTTATGTAGTATTTAGCTGTACTGTATATTTCTCTACCACATGTTCACCACCATTTTTCTTGTTCACTTGCAGAGAAAGAAACTAAAGCTGAGTGACTTGTCTAAGTTGAGGCAAGTCTAGAGATGAGTCCATTTCCAGAGGTGTTGTTGGGAGACCTGGGGTCTAGCCCTGATTTTACTTCTTATTAGCTGGTAGGTTTTAGGTAGCTGAATTCATCTGTTTTGAGCCTTAGCTTGTATTTCTATAAAATGGTAATTATCAGCATCATAATAATGCATGATAAGAATAGTGATACCGGTTACTGGCAGTACAGACTACCAAGACTAAAGAAGATGTACATGATTAATTCTGACCCAAGATAGTGAAAAATGCTATCAAACTACATGCTGTGGGACTATGGAGTACAAGTAAAGCGATAAGACTTCCTTCCAGCTGAGGAAATCTGGAAGGACTTCATGGAAGAGATAGGAATTCCACTGGGTCTTTTTTTTTTTTTTCAAAGATTTTATTTATTTGTTAGAGAGAGAGAGAGCACAGGCAGACAGAGTGGCAGGCAGAGGCAGAGGGAGAAGCAGGCTCCCTGCCGAGCAAGGAGCCCGATGTGGGACTTGATCCCAGGACACTGGGATCATGACCTGAGCCAAAGGCAGCTGCTTAACCAACTGAGCCACCCAGGCGTCCCTCCACTGGGTCTTAAATGAAAACAGTGCTTTCATGGCAAGTAATGAACAGTGAATGGATAAAGAAGGCTCAAACAAAAGGAATCAATATCTTGTAGAAAGGCACAGACCAATGAAAATGTAGATTTAATTCAGAGAATTTCAAGCATATGATCAGCTCTTTAAGAATTGGACCTTATGTGAATCTTGTTCATTGCTTATCTCTGGGACTAGCAAAATGTCTGCCGTGTAGAGATATCCGAAGTTTACTCGATAGTCACTTAGCCTATATTATTTATTTATATCCTCATAACAACAGTATAAGGTAGAATTATTCTCCCTCATTCAAGATAGGGAAATTGAAGATTAGAGACATTAATTTACCCAAAGCCATGCAACTAGGGAGAGGTAGAGCAAGAATGAAAATCTGGGCTTTTGGGGCACCTGGGTGGCTCAGTGGGTTAAAGCTCTGCCTTCGGCTCAGGTCATGATCCCAGGGTCCTGGGATCGAGCCCTCATTGGGCTCTCTGCTCAGTGGGGAGCCTGCTTCCTCCTCTCTCTCTGCCTGCTTGTGATCTCTGTCAAATAAATAAATAAAATCTTAAAAAAAAAAATCTGGGCTTTTAACCATTACACTCTGCTGCCTCCCCAGGTAGTAGAGAAGGCTCAGTAATAGTCTTTGAATGCTTGCATCAATGCAAAATGGCATGTCTATATACAGAATAAATGGGAAAATTGTTTTTGGAAGATAACAAAAATGGGAGCCACACTATGCATAGGGAGGACTTTAAAACCTATCTGCATACAGTTTCAACCACTGGGAGGAAGAAACCCTTCAGCATCTAGTCATAGGCAGAATCATAATGTCCTTTTATTACTTCTTTCTTTCAAAGAAAGCTAGTCTAGAGCCATAAGACTTTAATCAGGACTGTGACATTTAACTAGTTATGTGACCTTGAGAAAGACAACCTCCCTGGGTCTCAATTTCCTCCTTGGTAAAATTAGGGGACTGGACTTACTTATTTTAAATCCCTTTCAGCTTTCTTATCCTATTACGTTATAATGTTAGGAATTTACTTAGTTTTGCCACATGAATTATCTATCTTTAAGGCAGTCCTGGCTGCAAGGTTCTTGGAGCTGCCTAATCTAGCTTTCTGTCCCCTATCAGTTCAAATCTTCAAATTTCTTTATCAGATGTGAATATAAGGCTGCCTTTTCTCATCCTTTCTTGGATACATATAAAATATCCTAGAAAATGAATCCTCACCAGGGTGCCTGGATGGCTCAGTGAGTTAAGCATCTGCCTTCTGCTAGAGTTATGATCCCAGGATCCTGGGATGAAGCCCCACATGGGGCTCCCTACTCAGAGGAAGTCTGTTCTGCCTCCCTCTGCCTCTTTCCTGGCTTGTGAGTGCCCCTGCACACACTCTCTCTCTCTCCCTCTCTCTCTCAAATAAATAAAGTCTTAAAAAAAGAAAATGAATGCCTACCAACAAGGGAATGGTTGAAAATGCATTCTATGTAATATTATATATACCACATAACTCTTTATTATATATTACATATAATATAGCTGTTTATAGTAATAAATTAAATATGTGTACATGGGTTTTTATTAACAAGAATCTATTTTTTCTTAATAAATTTCTACATAGTTTGATTTTTTACAATAAGCATTACTTTTTGTGATTAAAATAAGGAGAAAAAAATCATCTTAACTTTCAAAAAAATTTTACTTTCAAACCCTCTCTACAAAATACTGATTACCCCTTATCTGATATTACAACTCTTCCCCTCTCCCCACACAGAATCACTGCTTCCATTTTTCTTCATGAGCTGAGCAGACTTCTGTAGAGTTTTATTTAATTTTAGCAAAATAAAATGCATCCCCCCTCATTTTTCCAAATAGTAGATTCTTATTGTTCTGTTGAATATGCTTTGCAAAAAACCCTCCTAGAGACTGACAACTGCTCTCTGTCCCCACACCAAGCCCTTCTCAGTAATGAACTTCCACTCCAGGAGAGCAATCTATGACATTTTACGTTGCTTGCAAGGTATCACTAAGATCACATGCATGTTCATATGTTTCCAAAGAAAATGTCTCTTTAATATTCTTAAGAGAATGTTAAATTATCCTTTTTTAATGTCTGACCCATAGAGAAAATCTAGGAATGTTATTGCTATCCAAATGAAATTCTTTTGTGGTTCATGGAACAAAAAAGAAGGGAGAGAAATAGAGCAAAAGAAAGGAGCCCACCATACTTTTTTTTTCTTGCCAGTAGCAATTGATATGTTGAAATCCACAAGGAAATTAGGGGTGATTTGTGTGTCAGAGTGTTAGGATGGAAAAGCTGAATGAGAAGTTAGAAACCAATGAATCCAACCCCTATATCTTACAAAACAAAGAAACTGAGGCACAGAGAGGTGAGATTATTTGCACAAGATCACACAACAAGGTCATGGTAGAGTTGGAATTATGCCCTTCATCTCACTTCCCTATTTATAGGTGAACATATACAGAGGCTTGGGATGCAGGTAGAACTGATTTGAGGTCTTGGATCCTCCACTGAGTAGCTGTGTGACATTTTGATTCATCATCTATAAAAGGAGGAATGTATATCGAACTCATAAGTTTACTATAGAGAGTAAATGAAATAATGCATATACATGGCTTAGTAAAATCTTGGGCCACAGGAGATATTCACAAAATGTTAGGCTTAGTATCCTTTCAAACATTCTGTTCACTGTGTGTATTTTCTTTGCATTTCATGGATTACCTCTACTTCTGCACATTTTATCTTTTCTTAAACTCATGAGGCAAAACAAGGCCATCCAAACCATCTTCTTACATCATTGTTCTTATCTTCCCATGGTTATCATGGCCCAGACATTCTTAGTCTTCATCTGATTACATCCTACTGTAAAGATGCCAAGTTACTTTTGTCTTAGAAAAAAGCAAATACAACAGGGTCTTTGGGGCCTAAGCCATGATAGCAGACTGTCTAGATAGCTCTCTTATCCAAATTATCTCTGAACTGTTACTCTTTAGCCTAGAAATGGCCGAGCAAGAAAGGAAAGTAGAATTGTGCTCTCCAATATGGTAGCCACTACCCACATATGGCTAAATAAATTAAGTTAAATAATATTAAAAATTAAGTCCTTCAGTCACACAAGCTAATAGCTATCATACTGAACACTGCAGATTACAGAACATGACCATCATTGCAGCAAGTTCTATGGGGCAGTACTGGAATATGGGGCAATGCTTGACTAAATGAATGAATAGAGGAAATGTAGTTACTAATCAGAGACCATGGATTATGAACACTATGATATAAGCATAGACCAAACCTTAAGAAATTAGAGAAGTGACCTTAGCATGTAAAATGATTAAGACCAAACTCATGTAACAGAGAAAAGCTGATAAGCCTTGAACTTTAACATAGTTAACAACAAAAAGAATAAGTCCATCAACATAAAAATGACTACCAAAAGACAGTGGGCTTCAAAAATCCTCAGAGCTTCAACTGTTTCATATCCACAGTGAGGGAGTTTTTAATAGTCCCTTTCTGATTCTAGCATTCTAGGATTATAATCTCCAAGGGGCAGTCTCATTATAAAACAAAGACTGTCAAAAATAGAGTGTTTTCTTGGGTGCCTGGATGGCTCAGTCTGTTAAGTGTCTTCTTTCAGCTCCCAGGGTCCTGGAATCGAGTCCCACATAAGGCTCCCTGCTCAGTGGGGAACCTGATTCTCTCTATCCCTCTGCCCCTCCCCTCTGCTCGTGTTCTCTCTCTCTCTCTCTCTCAAATAAATAAATAAATAAAATCTTTTAAAAAAAGAAGCTTGTGATAAGCATCCTAGAAAATAAAAATGTAAGAATAGGAATTTCCTAGGGCTGGGGAATGTTCTCCTGGGCGTCTTCTGAAGGTAGCCTGGAAGATGATTCAGTAAGCAGTTTGGTATGCCCACATTCAGAGTGGTGCATTCCTTTCTAAAATGATCTTAATCATTTTCTTTCTCTTGAAAAAGGCTGAGATTGTGGGAAAGACAGAAGTCAGACTTACTGCCTTGTGAAAATACAGATGGGATCCAGTTGTATGTCAGCCAGTTTAGACCTTCTTCATTCATGTGGGACCTCTACTGGAACAGAACTGCTTTCTCTCCTCACCAGGACAGACAATCCAATCTTCATTCAGCCTGCCTTAGAAAAACAAACTCAATATATTTTTTTTTTTTATAAACAGGTCATGACAATAGTCTCTCCTGCCTTAATTTGTGGAGTGGCAGAATATACCAAACAACTCAACTAAACTCACTGTGCCTGGTGTTGAGTCAAAAACTGTGAAGAGTAGTGACACTTTCCTGCTTGAAAGATAAGAAATTAACTTATATAGTGACACACATGCACACACATATTTACAGAAACACAAAACTTCTGAATTAGGGAAAAGACCTTTTATTTACTCACAGAGAAACTTGCATTAGTCTCCCATGCCAAAATTTGTTACAGGATGATGTACTGAGAACAGATGTACTTGTATGTAAGCAGGGTTTGTGCTACAGAAGAGGAACACTGAAATTATGAAACTTGGAGCTTATGTAGGAGCTACTGACACATATGACCTTTCTTCCTGGAGTGGCAGGGTAGTGGAGAAAGAAAACTTTGCTCTAGAATATAAACACATCTCCAAGAAAGGAGAGATGTCCAGTTTCTTTTCACCATCCTGGGATACAAGTGAAGAACTCCAGAGGAAAGATGACTTTAAATTCCTCTAGAACAATACATACTGTCCAATTTCCAAGACTTGTTTGCTATTCAATAATTCTTTAATCCAAGTTTCCAGAAATTTCTGTTCAGTAAGCTCTGACCATGCAGACATTAAAAATATTCAAGAGTTTTTTTTAATTATTTACAATAATTGTATATGACTAAGAATTCATGGTTCTTGTTGAAAACAAAACAAAAAACAACTAATCAAACAGTACAGAAGTATATGGAATAAAATTTAAATTATTCTTTGGTACTCTCTCCATTCTCATGCTTGCCCCAGAGATAACAATTATTAAAAGATATATGTTCATCCTTTCAGAATTTTTTTTATTTTTTTAATATTTTAAAAATGTTTTATTTATTTATTTGTCAGAGAAAGAGCACAGGCAGGCAGAGTGGCAGCAGAGGCAGAGGGAAAAGCAGGCTCCTCCCTCTAAGGAGCCTGATGTGGGACTCGATCCCAGGACACTGGGATCAGGACCTGAGCCAAAGGCAGCTGCTTAACCAACTGAGCCACCCAGGTGTCCCCAGAAATTTTTATTTATATTACCCATATGTGGATTTCTCATAAACAAATGGAATCATACCAAATATACTTTACTACAACTTAGTCTTTTTTAAAAAAATATTTTATTTATTTGACAGACAGAGATTACAAGTATGCAGAAAGGCAGGCAGAGAGAGGAGGAAGCAGGCTCGCTGCTGAGCAGAGAGCCCGATGCAGGGCTCAATCCCAGGACCCTGGGATCATGATCTGAGCCAAAAGGCAGAGGCTTTAATGCACTGAGCCACCCAGGCGCCCCTACAACTTAGTTTTTATAACTATATTATAACTTAGATTCCTTCTATGACAGTCTATTTTATTGATCCCAAACTTTTAATTAATACACAGTATTATAGTGTGTATATATTACATATATTAATTTATAAGTATTATAAATATTTGTACATTATATAAAACAACACATAAATATTATAATTACATATACTAACCATGTAGATTATTATAATTATATATAATATGGTAATTACTAATATATAGATTTAGATTATTTCCAATTTGTTATTATTACAAACAATGTGGGCAGGGAAATTTCTTATATATAACTCTGTGTATGAATATATGTTTGGGAGTATTTTCTATAAGACTAATTTCTAATAGTAGAATTTCTGGGTTCAAAGATAGGGTAATTCAATAGATTCTGCTAAATTGGCCTTTTTTAAAAAAAGGGCAACAGATGGAGGTGAGGATTCTACACAGATGGCTGAGCAGGAAGCATCAGGGATATGTCTCTCCACCTAAGTAAAAATTATACTGGCAGATTTGTCCAATGTAACTAGTTGGAATTCTGGAGTCTATTGAAGGCTTGTAGCTTCCAGTGAAAAGCTTGGACAATAAATTGCAATTTATGTTATCAGTTTTAGGTCTTAGCTCAGAAGAGGCTTCACATTCCCCACTTTCTAGCAGGCAGCTGTGCATGTGTTCCTAGAGAAGTCTGTAAGAACCAGAGTGGGTAATAATGATCTTGTTCTCCAAATATTAGAGATCTGTGTTCTGATTGCTGCTTCTGATCATGGAGGTGATCACAGAGGCAGGTAGCTATTTTGCAGCCCCACACACTTATCCATTGTTGACAGCCCCTCCCTTTCTATCTGAAGCAATTTCCTGAGAATTTAAACAGCTAGTAGCTTTTTTCCACAATTCTTCTTCTTCCCCCCTTTAAGAAATCCAACATTAAAGACTAGGACATTCAAAAGCAATTGCACACATATATGGGGGAAATTAGGATGTCACTACACATGCCCAGGGAAAGGTACAGGCTCAGAAAAGACTGGAGAAAAACTTAAGTTTACACCTCAGGCTGATCTTCACCATGGAGATAACCTACAACAATAAATCAGTTTTTAAAAGGCTTACCAAAAGAAAACAAAAACAAAAACAGCAAAACAGGGGAAGGGAAAGAATCTGATTTCCAGAGTTGATACATCATTATGTTCAAATGTACAGTTTTCAACAAAAAAAAAATGTAAGACATACAAAGAAACATGAAAGTGCCTCCTATTCAAAAGAAAAAAAATAAACCAACAGAAATTGTCCCAGAGAAAGATCAGATGAAGTATCTAGTAAACAAAGACTTCAAAATAACTGTCTTAAAGATCTTGAAGAGCTAATGGAAACATGGAGAAAGTTAAGAAAATAGTGTATGGCAAAATGAAAATACACATAAAGAAAAATACACATAAAATCTTGAAAGAAACCACAGAGAAACTCTAAAGCTAAAAAACACAATAATTGAAATTAAAAATCCACTAGAGGGATTCAAAGTTAGATTTGAGCAGGCAGAAATAAATGTCACTGAACTTGAATATAAGACAACTGAAATTATCAAGTCTGAGGAATAGAAAGAATAAAGATTGCAGTGAACAGAACGTAACAAAATTGTAGTACACCACCAAGTGAATCAACATTTATACCATGGGAGTTCCAAGAGGAGGAGAGACAAAGAGGCGAAGAGATTATTTGAATATATGGCCTAAAACTTCCCGTCTGATGAAATACATGAACTTAAACATCCAAGAATCCCAGTGAACTCTAAAGAGGATGAACTTAAAGATATCCACACCAGAACACATTATAATCAAATAGTCAAAAGCCAAAGCCAAAGAGAATCTTAGAAGCAGCAAGAAAGAAGCGATTCCTCATATACATGGGATCCTCACTAAGACTACCAGCAACTTTCTTATCAGAGACTCTGGTGGCCAGAGAGAAGTGGGCTGATATTTTCAAAGTGCTAAAAGGAAAACAAAACAAAATCTGTGAACTAAAGTCCTATATGTGGCAAAACTGTCCTTCAAAAGTAAAGGGCAAATTAAGAAATTCCTAGACAAATAAGATGAGAGCGATCACTATCATTAGACTTGACCTTCAGGCACGTGCACCTGAATATTTATAGCAGCAATGTCCACAACAGCCAAACTATAGAAAGAACCTAGATGTCCATCAACAGATGAATAAATAAAGAAGATGTTGTATATATATATATGCAATGGAATACTATGCAGCCATCAAAACCCCCCAAATCTTGCCATTTGCAATGATGTGGTTGGAACTAGAGGGTATTATACTAAGTGAAAAAAGTCTATCAGAGAAAGACAATTATCAAATAATCTCTCTGATATGAGGAATTTGAGAGGCAGGGCAGAGGGCCATGGGGGATAGGGAGGGAAAAAAATGAAACAAGAAGAGATTGGGAGGGAGACAAATCATAAGAGACTCTTAATCTCAGGAAACAAATTGAGGGTTGCTCAGGAGGGGTTAGGGTGGCTGGGTTATGGACATTGGGGAGGGTATATGCTATGGTGAGTGTTGTAAATTGTGTAAGACTGATGATTCACAAACCTTTGTAACCCTGAAGCAAATAATACACTACTTGTTAATTTAAAAATACATGAAAAAAAAGACTTGCCCTTCAAATAATGCTAAACACAGCACTGCAGCACTGTTAAAATGAAAGGACACTAGACAGTGTCCAAAGCCATAAGAAGAAATAAAGACCTCAGTAAAGGTAAATATATAGATATTTATAAGACCTTATATTATTGTAAAAATTGTTTGTAACTTCATTTTCTGTTTTCTATGATTTAAAAACTGATACATTAAAAAATTATTAGTCTAAAGCTAGTATTAGTGAGATTTTTGTTAGTAACTCCACAATTTGTCTCTACACGATTTAATAGACTAATGCATAAAAAATAATAGTTATGATTTTTGATACAATGTATACAAAGATGTTCTGTGACATCCAGAACAGGCAGGGGTAAGGACAGAGTTGTACAGGAGTGAAGTTTCTATATTATTGAAGTTAAGGTAGCATAAATTCATATTAGAATATCATAACTTTAAAATGTTAAATGAAATCCCATAGTAACCACAAAGGAAATAGTTATAGAATATGCACAAAAAGAAAAGAGAAGGGAATACAGTTCACTACAAAAAAAAATAATTTATACAAAAGAAGACAGTAATGCAGAAAATGAGAACAAGAAAGTTATAAGGCATATACACAAGAAAGAGCAAAAGGACCAAAGTGAGTCCCTCTTTATCGATCATTATTTCAAATGTAAATGGACTAAGCTCTCTAAACAAAAGACAGGGGCTGGCAGAATGGATAAAAAAACAAAGCAAAACAAAACAAAATATGATCCAACTATATGCTATCTACAAGAAACTCACTTTAGGGGTGCCTGGGTGGCTCAGTGGTTTAAAGACTCTGCCTTCACCTCACGTCATGATCCCAGGGTCCTGGGATCAAGCCCCACATAGGGCTCTCTGCTCAGCAGGGAGCCTTCTTCCCCTCTCTCTCTGCCTGCTAATGATCTCTCTCTGTCAAATAAATAAATAAAAATCTTTAAAAAGAAAAGGTTACACAAGAGACATAGAAAGACACTATATATTAATAAAAATTCAACACAGCAAGAAGATGTAATAGCTTTTTTTTAAAAGATTTTATTTATTCGTCAGAGAAAGAGAGAGAGAATACACAAGCAGGGGGAGTGGTAGGTAGAGGGAGAAGTAGGCTCTCTGCCAAGCAAGGAGCCTGATATGGGATTCAATCCCAGGACCCTGGGATCAAGACCTAAGCCAAAGGCCAATGCTTAACTGGCTGAGCCACCCAGGCATCCCAAGAAGATTTAATAGTTATAATCATTTACACAGCTAATAACAGGCCATGAAAATACACAAAGCAAAAATTGACATATAAAGGGAGAAGTAGAATAGTTCAAGACTTCAGTAACCCACTTTCAATAATAGATAGGAGAACCAGACAGAAATATTGCCATTTGAAGCAACATGGATGGATCTAGAGTATTATGCTAAGCAAAAATCAGTCAGAGAAAGACAAATACCATATGATTTCACTCATATATTGAATTTAAGAATAATCATGGGGGGGGATGGGAGACAAACCAAGAATCTAAGTCTTAACTATAGAGAACAAACTAATGGTTACAAGAGGCAAAGTGGGTAGAGAGATGGGTTAAATGGGTGATGGGGATTAAGGCATGCACTTGTGCTAAGTATCGGGTGTTGTATGTAAGTGTTAAATCATACACCTGAAACTTATGTTACACTCTATGGTAACTAACTGGAATTTAAAAATTTCAAAAAGAAGATAAGTGAGTAAATTGAGTATTTGAATAACATAATAAACCAAGTAGATATAACATATACAGAATACCCTTCACAGCCACAACAGCATACACATTCTTTTCAAGTGCACATGGGACATTCTCCACTAGATCATGTATGAGGCTATAAATTAAGTTTCAATATTTTAAAAGATAGATATCAAAGTATCTTCTTCAACAACAATGAGATGGAGTTAGAAATAATAATATAAATAAAACTAGAAATGCTATGAAGTTGTGGAATTTAAATAAAATACTCTTAATGAATGAACCAAAAGAAAAATCACAAAGGAAATTATAAAATACTTAACAATGAATGAAAATGGCAATATAGCACACCAAAACATCTGGAACACAGTGATAGTAATGCTACAGGGGAAATTTATATTTACAAATACACATTAAAAATGAGATCTTATGTGAACAATCTAACTTTACAACATAAGGAGCTAAAAAAAAGAAGAAGAAATTAAACCCAAAGCTAGACAACGGAAAGAAATAATAAAAATTAAAGTAAAGATGAATGAAATAGAGAAGATAAAAACAATAGAGAAGATCAACAAATTTTAAAGTTGGTTTTTCAAAAGGATCAACAAAATTGACAAAACTTTAGCTAGATTAACTAAAGAAAAAGAGACAACCCAAATTACTAAAACCAGGAATGAAAGTGGGGACATTACTACCTGTTCTATGGAAAGAAAACTCTCTTATAAGAGAGTGCTGGGGGACACGTAAGTGGCAGTTGGTTGGGCCGCTGCATTTGGCCCAGGTCATGATCCTGGGGTCCTGGGATTGAGTCCTGCATTGGGCTCCTTGCTTGGTGGGGAGCCTGCTTCTCTCTCTGCCTCTGCCTGCTTGTGCTCTCTCTCTCTCTCTCTCTGACAAATGAATAAATAAAATCTTAAAAAAGAGAGAGAGAGTACTGGGAAATTTGTACAATAACACATTGGATAATTTGAATGAGATGGACAAATTCCTAGAAATACATAATCTACCAAGACTGAATCACAAAGAAATAGAAAACTGATAGACCTATAACTAGTAAGAAGATTGAATCAAGAGTCAAAAATTTCCCAACAAAGAAAAGCCCTGAACTTGATGGCTTCACTGATAAGTTATATTTAAAGAAGAATTAACAGTAGGCCTTCTCAAACTTTTCAAAAATTTTTAGAAGTTAGAATACTTCCAAACTCATTTTATGGGACCAGCATTACCCTGATACCAAATCTAGAAAAAGATATTACAGGAAAAGAAAACTACGAGCCAATATTCTTGATTAACATATATGCAAAAATGCTCAACAAAATTCTAGCACACCAAATAGCACATTAACAGGATCATAGACCATCATCAATTAGGATTTATCACTAGGATATAAGGATGGCTCAACATGAAAATCAATCAATGTATTATGCCACATAAACAGAATGGAGGACCAAAACCTTATCATTATCTCACAGATGCAGAAAAAGCATTTAGCAGAATTCAACACCCTTTCATGATAAAAAGCACCCAACAAATGAGATCTAGAAGGGAATTACCTTGGGGCACCAGGGTGGCTCAGTCAGTTATGCATCTGACTCTTGGTTTCAGCTCAGGTCATGATCTCAGGGTCCTGGGATCAATCCCTGCATGGGGTTCCCTGCTCAGCAGGGAGTCTGCTTCTATCCTCTCTCTGTCACTCCCCTTGCCCATGCACTCTCAGTTTCTAAAATAAATAAATAAGTAAGTCTTTAAAAAGTAAATATTGTTTTAAAAAGAAAACTACCACAACATAATAAAAGCCATATATAAAAAGTTTAGAATGAACATCATAACTAACCATGAAAAACTGAAAGTTTTTTCTCGAAGATCAGAACATGGCATGGATGCTCACTTTTGCCACTTCATGCAACATTTGAATTTTTTTAAGATTTGCTTATTTGAGAGAGAGAGAGAAATTACACAAGTGAGGGGAGAGGCAGAGGGATAGGAAGAGAGAGAATCTCCAGCAGACTCCTTTCTGAGCACAGAGCCTGTCACAGTGCTTGATCCTACGACCCCAAGACCATGACCTGAGTCAAAAATCAAGAGTTGGACACTCAACTGACTGAGTTACCCAGGCACCTCTCAACATTTGGAAGTCTTAACCAGAGCAAGAAAAAAAATATATATATAAATATTATATATTTATATATATAATATTTATATATAATATATTTATATATAAATTCATATTTATTTATATATAAATATTTATATAAATATATATATTTATATATAAATATTTAAAAATTTTTTTTAATTTAAAAATTTAAAAAAATTATATAAATATATATTTATATATAAAAAATATTTATATATATATATATACACGACGTATCCAAATTGAAGAGGAAGAAGTAAAATTATCTCTCTGTGCAGATAATAGGGTATTCTACAGAGTGGACCTTCCAAGATGGTGGAGGAGTAGGAGACTTTGATTTTGTCTGGTACCAGGAATTCAGCTAGAGAGTTATCAAATCATTCTGAATACCTGTGAACTCAACCAGAGATCTAAGAAAAGAATTGCTGTAATTCTACAAATAGAAAGGCGACCACTTTTTGCAAGGTAGGAGATGTGGAGAAGTGATTCTGAGGGGATATATTGGAAGATAAACCACTGGGGGAGGGAGCCTCCATAAGCTGGCTACTGGAAAGTAACAGAGCACCAAGTGCAAAATCAGAACTTTTATAAGTTTACTCCTGTGAAGGACGTCCCTGCCTGAAAGGTGCTAAAGTGGCAAAGCAGCGTGGAATCCTGGTGGGACAGTGTGATCTCAGGATCCCCAGGGTCACAGAAAGAAAGAGCAATCCTTGAGGGGGGCAAAGTTCCCAGATTTTGGAGTGGGAAACCAGCTGTAACCAGTGAGTCCAGGAGTGGGCTTTCAGCTCAGTGTTGCCATAAATCACAAACTGTGACACAGTTGGGCAATTTCTCTCTGAGCAGGGGCCCAGAAAAAGGCAGAATTGTGGCAAGACACCCCCACCTTCCCCCGAGAGGGGTAGTGTGGGTGTGCTCTGCAGGAGTCTGCAGTTTTTAGAGTCTCAAGGCCAGGTCTGACACCAGGGAGACAGGAATGACTGACTGCTTTTCCCTGAGGGTGCACTGAGTGGGGTCCCAAGCTCTCAGCTCCAGGACTGGAGATTGGGAGACCACAGTTTTTATTCTCATCTTCTAATGTTATATGGAAAGCCTTCAGGGAATAAAACCACATAGAGCAATCCAGAGCCACTTACTTAGCTTGGCTCCCTAACAAGGGCAGTGCAGTTCTGCCCAGGGCAAAGACACCTGAGAATTAGCACAACAGATCCCTGCCCCAGAAGATCAGCAAGAACATCCGGCTAAGATCAAGTATACTGATCACATAGAACTACAAAACTCCAATGCTAGAGGAAAGCAGTATATAGAATTCATGGTTTTTTCCTCATGATTTTGTAGTCTTTTAATCTTAATTTTTTCCTCCTTCCAGCCAATTTCTTATTTTATCACCTCTTTTATAAAGTCTTTTTAATTTTCATTTTTACAGTTACATTTTATCCTTCCACTGTATTTAATTTTTATTTTTGTATATATATAAGTTGTTCTTTCTTCACACTTTGGGATATAATTTCTTCTAAAAAACTGACCAAAATACACCCAGGATATAGTGTATTGCTCTATTCACTTGACTTTTTTGTCTTTTAATTTTCATTTTTACAATTACATTCTATTCTTTCATTGTATTTAATTTTATTTTGGTACATTTTTAAGTTTCTCTATCCCTACAATTTGGGGACCTTGTTTTCTAGCAGACAAACCAAAATACACAGGAATCCAGTGTATTGCTCAGTTCTTTTCACCTGTCTGACTATATTCTCTTTCTCTCTTTTTAATATTTATTATTATTTTCGGTTTGGGATCTCTTCTGATTTTAGTGTTTATTTCTCTGAGGTCACTGTTGCCATTATAGTATTTTGTTCTCTTGTTTATCTTTTATTTTCTGGACAGAATGACAATAACAAAGCCAGAAAAACTCACCTCAGAAAGGAGGACAAGAGGAAGAACTGACTGCCAGGAACCTAACCAGTAAGGATATAAATAAGATGTCAGAAATAGCATTCAGAACATAAATTGTAAAGGTACTAGCTGAGATTGAAAAAAAGGATAGAAGACACCAGAGACTCTCTTTCTGGAGAAATAAAAGAACTAAATCAAATCAAGTTGAAATCAAAAGGCTATTAATGAGATGCAATAAAAAATGGAGGAACTAACTACTAGGATAAATAAGCAGAAGAGAGAATTAGTGACCTAGAAGACAAAATGATGGAGAATAAAGAAGCTGATAAAAGAGAGATAAGGAACTACTGGACCATGAGTGGAGAATTCAAGAAATAAATGATATACTTAAGCTAAACAACATTTGAATACTTAGAATAACAGAAGAAGGGGGGCAGAAGTTATACTGGAGCAAATTATAGCTGAGAATAAAACAATAATACAATAATAGTAAGGGACCTTAAACCGCACTCACTACAATAGACAGATCATCTAAGCAGATCAACAAGGAAACAAGGGCTTTGAATGAGACAGTGAACCAGGTGGAGTTAACAGATATATTTAGAACATTTTATCCTAAATAAACAGAATACACATTCTTCTCAAGTGCACATGGAACATTCTCCAGAATACACCACATCCTGGGTCACAAATCAGGTCTCGACCAGTAGCAAAAGACTGGGATTATTCCCTGCATATTTTCAGACCACAATGCTTTGAAACTAGAACTCAATCACAACAGGACATTTGGAAAGAACTCAAATAAATGGAGGCTAAAGAGCATCCTATTAAAGAATGAATGGATCAACCACAAAATTAAAGAAGAATTTAAACATTCATGGAAACAAATGAAAATGAAAACACAACTGTTAAAAATCTTTGGGACACAGCAAAGGTGGTCCTGAGAGGAATGTATATAGCAATATAAGCCTTTCTCAAGAAACAAGAAAGGTCTCAAATACACAACCTAACCCTACACCTAAAGAAGCTGGAGAAAGAACAGCAAAGAAAGCCTAAACCCCTCAGGAGAAGAGAAATAATAAAGATCAGAACAGAAGTCAATGAAATAGAAACCAAAAGAACAGTACAACATATCAATGAAACTAAGAGCTGGTTCTTTGAAAGAATTAATAAAATCGATAAACCCCTCTGCA
This sequence comes from Taxidea taxus jeffersonii, assembly GCA_003697995.1. Lineage (NCBI taxonomy): Eukaryota > Metazoa > Chordata > Mammalia > Carnivora > Mustelidae > Taxidea > Taxidea taxus. Next base: position 8,883 of record RCUC01126780.1, on the reverse strand, counting down.
GATTTCTCAAAAAGAAAAGAGAAAGGATCTAAATAAATAAAATCATGAATGAAAGAGATCACAACCAACACCACAGGAATACAAACATGAGCAACTATATGCCAGCAAATTTGACAATCCGGAAGAAATGGATTCATTCCTGGAGATGTATAAACTGCCAAAATGGAACAAGGAAGAAACAGAACACCTCAACAGACCCATAACCAGTAAGGAAATTGAAACAGTCATCAAAAATCTCCCAACAAACAAGAACCCAGGGCCAGACGGCTTCCCAGGGGAATTCTACCAAACATTTAAGGAAGATTTAAAGCCTGTTTTTCTAAAGCTATTTCAAAAACTAGAAATTGGAGGAAAACTTGCAAACTCATGCTATGAGGCCAACATTACCTTGATCCCAAAACCAAAGACTCCATCAGAAAGGAGAATTACAGACCAATATGCCTGATGAACATGGATGCCAAGATTCTCACCAAGATACTAGCCAATAGGATCCAACAGTACATTAAGAGGATTACTCACCATGTCCAAGTTTATTCCTGGGCTGCAAGGGTGGTTCAACATCTGCAAATCAATCAGTGTGATACACCACATTAATAAAAGAAAGGACAAAAACCATATGATCTTCTCAATAGATGCAGAAAAGCATTAAACAAAGTACAGCATCCTTTATTGATTAAAACTGTGTAGGGACAGATGGAACATACCTCAATATCAAAAAAGCCATCTATGAAAAGCCAACAGTGAATTTTATTCTCAGATTTTCCCCTATGGTCAGGAACATGCCAGGGATGTCCACTCTCACCACTGCTGTTAAACACAGCACTGGAATTCCTAGTCTCAGAAATCAGATAACAAAAAGAAATAAAATGCATCTGAATAGGCAAAGAAGAAGTCAAAGTCTTACTCTTCACAGATGACATGATACTCTATGTGGAAAATCCCAAAGACTCCACCCAAAAATTGCTAGAAATCATAGAGAAATTCAGCAGAGTGGCAGGATATAAAATCAATGCACAGAAATCAGTTCCATTTCTATACACTAACAATGAGACATTAGAAAGAGAAATTACAGAACCTATTACATTTACACATGTACCAAAAACCATAAGATACCTAGGAATAAACATAACCAAAGATGCGAAATATCTGAACACAGAAAACTATAGAAGAACACTCATGAAAGAAACTAAGTAAGACAAAAAGAAATAGAAAAACCTTCCATGCTCATGAATTTGAAGACAAATATTCTTAAAAATATCTATGCTACCTAGAACAATCTATACATTCATTGCAATATCTATCAAAATACCATTAACTTTTTCCAGAGCTGGAACAAATACTCTTAAAAATTGTATGGAACCAGACAAGACCCCCTAATAGCCAAAGGAATGTTGAAAAAGAAAACCAAAGCTGTAGGTATCACAATTCCAGACTTCAAGCTACATTACAAAGCTGCAATCATTAAGACAATATGGTACTAGAACAAAAACAGACATATAGATCAATGGAACAAAATAGAGAACCCAGAAATGGACCCCCAACTCTACGGTCAACTAATCTCTGACAAAGCAGGAAAGACTATCTCTGGAAAAAGGACAGTCTCTTCAACAAATGATGTTGGGAAAATTGGACAGCCACATTCAGAAGAATGAAACTGGACCACATTCTTATACCATACACAAAAATAGTCAAAATGGATGAAAGACCTAAATGTGAGACAAGAATTCCATCAAAATCTTAGAGGAGAACACAGGCAGCAAACTCTTTGACCTGGCTGCAGTAACTTCTTGCTAGACACATCTCCAAAGGCAAGGGAAACAAAGGCAAAAGTGAACTATTGGGACTTCATCAAGATAAAAAGCTGTTGCACAGGAAAGGGAACAGTTGACATGAAAGGCACAGACAACAAAAGAAAAAAAAAAAAGAAACTGGATTTCCTAAAAATTAAAAACTTCTGTACCTCAAAGGGTATTATCAACAGAATAAAGACACAACCCATAGAATGGAAGAAAATATTTACAAAATATGTGGTATGTGATTCATATCCAGAATATATAGAGAACTCCTAAAACATTAAATAAATAGATAAGCAAATAAATAAATAAATAAAATGGGCAAAGGACATGAATGGACATTTCTCTGAAGAAGCTATATGAATAGCCAATAAATCCAACAAAAAATGTTCAACATCACTAATCATTAGGGAAATGCAAATCAAAACCAGAGCAAGATACCACCTCATACCCATTAGGATGGTTGTTATCACAAAAACAAAATAACAAGTGTTGGTAAGGATGTGGAGAAATTAGAAGTCTTATGCAATGTTGGTAGGAATATAAATTAGTACCAGCCATTATGGAAAGCAGTATGGTGGTTCCTCAAAAAATTTAAAATAGATTTATCATATGATCCAGCAATTTACTTGTGTGTATACCCAAAACAAATGAAGGCAGATTCTTGAAGAAGTATCTGTACACCTCTGTACATAGAATTATGCACAGTAGCTAAAATGTGGAAGCAAAGTGTCCATCAACATGTGAATGGATAAACACAATGTGATACACACACACACAGGAATATTATTCAGATTTAAAAGGAAGGAAAGGAAACTTTTTTTGGAAGGAAGGTAAATTCTGATAAATGCTACGATATGGATGAACCTTGAGGACATTATGCTACATGAAATAAGCCAGTCACAAAAAGACAAATACTATATGATTCCACTTATCTGAGGTACCTAGACTAGTCAAAATCAGAGACAGAAAGAACAGTGGTTACCAGGAGCTGCACATATGGGAAATAAGGTGTTCTTGTTTAAAATAAGTATAAAGTATAAAATTCATACTTGAGTATAAAATACAGCTTTATAAGATGAAAATAGTTCTGGAGGTAAATGCATTTAATATCACTGAACTATACCTGGAGTAACTATTAAGATGATAAATTTATTTATTTTTATTTTTTAAAGATTTAATTTATTTATTTGAAAAAAAAGAGAGTGGGCTCATGTGTGTGGGGGGCACAGGAGAGGGACAAGCAGACTCCCCACTGAGCAGGACTGATGTAGGACTCAATCCCAGGTTACTGTGATCATGACCTGAGCCGAAGTCAGACACTTAACTGACTGAGCCAACCAGGTGACCTGATCAATTTATATGTATTTTACCACAATAAAGAATGTGGGGGAAAGATGAAGTGCACATTTTCTAATAATTTTCATTTATACTTTTCCTGATTTTGTCAATCTGATTGGCCTTTTTCCCTATATTTTCTTAAGAGGAAAATATCTTCTTATGCCCTTCAAAATACCTAATGTTCTTTTCATAGGGACCCTGGTTTCCAGGGATCATTCAATGAACTCACAGTGTTGTCCCAGCTCCCAGAACATGCACAGATGAAGGACTGAAGTCCTTCAATGGACTTCCAATTACCACCTGCTTTTGCCCTTTCTGAGTACTCTTTTACACAACAACCCTGAAAGCTGTTGACTTGGATGGTTGTGGACTGGAATCTTTTCTGGTTCGGTGTTCTAGTCCTTCCTTTCATATCCAATGATAATTGAACATCAAATAGTCCCCAAATAGTTATTTAGTCAAAGGTGAGGAAAGGCCAACACAGATGCTCTCCAAATATACCAAAGGACTGAAGAATTAGAAACAAAAAACTTCAAGTCATAATTAAAAGAATTTAAATTTACCGAGCAACATTGGACACCAGTTAGTAGTTTGTTTTTTCCCCAAAACTCTTAAATTCTTTCTTGTTTCACAGTCAAAGAAATTAAGACTTAAACTTCTTCATGAATATTACCAACAGATCAACTCCCTCTCCCTTAGGATCCTAGTGTTTATGGCTATGTTAGATAATTATAAGCAGAAACTCTCCTTCTTAGGTGTCTTTGAATTCATCTAAGAAGTGAGCATAGTGTATGGCATATACTCAGTTTTCAAAAACTACTTCTTAAAGGAACAAATGTCCTAATAATCAGGACACATGTCATGTCAATTTTCTGTTTTATATGTTGATACACAAATTATCTAATTTTTAAAAACCCAATTGACAGGGTTGAATATTTCCTGAGCCATCTTAGTTTTGCTTCCACCATGAGGAAAAAAAAAGAGAGTAAAATAAACCCTTTCTTTAGACAAATAAATTCTTTTTTTTTTTTAGACAACAAGGCATTTATAGTACTTAAACTGCCATTTCTCCTTTTCTCCAGTTCTGGCTGATTTTATGCATGTTATTGTGGATTCAATTCTGCAAGAGAAAAATGCTGTTGTATTCTTTCTTAATCTGCTTTTTACTTTGATCAGCTTCTCAAACACCTGGGGGACTAATGTGGACCACCCAGAGGAATGCTATCTGAAACCTACAAAAGTTCATGGTAGTATAAGATCAATAGTTGTCACTATGGTCTTGAGATATTATTATTTCATCTCTGCCATTATGTGGCTCTGACATTGACCAGGTCATTTAACTTCTCTATACCTCTCTTTCTTTGCTAGGGTTATTATGAGGTTCAAAAGAAATAATGTATTTTTAAAAATTTGTACTTTGAAAAATATAAAATGTAATAAACATATAAAGCATTATTACAAACTTTCATAAAGTAAAGTCTTACAGATTAAACAAAATCTTATGGGTCCTTGTGACCACCCACACTGCCGACTGTGAAAGAATGAAGAAGTTTTTTGTTTTGTTTTATTTTGTTGCTGCATTCTTTGGCAAAAAGGACAACTCATATGGCTGCTAGAACCATAGTAGAAGCAACAATAGCAGCAGCCTCCATTTGGTAATCAACTATCCATATTATAAAAGCTCTCATACTTCCAATGACCAGAAGTCACATTAGAAATCCATGTGCTTGGTTTTTCCCCTACTTACTTCAGATTGTGTGCTAAGCATATGGGACAACAGATCTGAGTGTTTAAATCCATAATTTGGTATAAAAAGAAAAACTTTCAGAATGAATGCCACCTTCCTCCATAATAAGCAGCCTAATGGTTATTATAACCTTGAAGGAATTCTCCCTAGGCAACTAATCTTGTGGATATTCCTGTATGGCATATTTCCTCATCTTTAGTCTCCTTAAGAATATCTGAAATAACAGATTTCTTAGATTAATCTCTTTGGGTTTATAAATGATGGAAACATAACTCTGTAACTCAAAGTAGCTTAAACAAAAAGGGGAATTCACTGACTTGTGAAGTCCAGGGCTTATTTTAACATTGACTTATTCCTATGATATAAATATTTCCCCATAATCAATTTTAAGCTACCAGTGTGACATTACAGACTGTGGAGCTGAGAAGAAAGGTACACAATTGGCTCCAGTATGAGCCAACTTGAGCCCACTTCTGCTTACATGCTGGCATGGTGCCATGTGTCAGTTAGTGAGTTAAACACAGTAAAGCATGGCCATCTCCTGACACATAGAATGAGAAGGGAAGAAGGGGACTTTTAACATTTATGACAACATTAAGAACTTGCCAGATGCCTGCCACTCATTTCCATTCTCCATTTGTTATAAGAGCTTAGACTCTGAATCCACACTGCCTGGGCTTAAACATCAGTATTACAGTTTGTTTAGCATTTGATTTTGAGCAAGTTACTTAACCCATCTGTGTCTCAGTTCCCTAATCTATAGGAAAGAAGAGAGTAATAACATCTGCTTTATGAAGTTTTTTGGTAAATGAAATGAACTGATACATGTTAACATTTAGAATAATTTATCATTTGTGATGATTACTCATCAAGGGTTCATTGTTCACACATTATTATTGTCATTTTATAATCATTTTAAAAGAGTCCTTTAAAAAACTTAAAAAATAAAAATAAAAAGAGTCCTTTGACTGATGTGTACAATTGTCTCCAGGAAAGAAACTGAGAGGTTAACTGGGTTTCTCAAAGACAAATATAATACAGTTAAGTTGGTATTTGATCCTGATTCTGTATAATTCCAAGTTTCACACTTGCTGTACATACCACACTATAAGCAACAGCACTATTTATCATAAGCCTATTCTGAACCAGTAGTTTTTTTTAAATTTAATTTTATTTTTTCACTGTTCCAAAATTCATTGTTTATGCACCACACCCAGTGCTCCATGCAATATGTGCCCTCCTTAATACCCACCACCAGGCTCACCGATCCCCTCACCCTCCTCCCTTCCAAAACCCTCAGTTTGTTTCTCAGAGCCCATAGTCTCTCATGCTTCATCTTCCCCTCCAATTTCCCCCAATTCACTTTTCCTTGCCTTCTCCTAATGTCCTCTACGATTTAAATATATTTTCTAATGTATTGGATTAGAATAGTACAATGGATTGGGATTTTTTACTTCCACTTTAGAGATAAGAAAATTGAAGGTCTGGAGGGTTAAGTAACTTTTAAGGTTATATGGCCAGTTGGGATTTGAAGCAAGTCTGCAAGATTCATAGAAGAGTAGTTTTAATTACTCTGTTAAATGACTTACAACTATTTTTTACCATTATTTGGAGCCATAGTTCTTCATCTTACTCTGACAAAATATATGGATCATGGGTAATGTGGAAAATACCACATAAGAGATAGGAATCTAATACATAACAGCAACAGGTAGAAGGGAAAGAGATTTAGTTTTTGTTTTCCTTACTGTAATGTGAGAGGACTTCACAGAGGAGGTGGCATTTTAACTGGGTCTTGTTAGATAAATTTTAACAGGCTGATGCTGGTGGGGTGTGCGTTTCTTATATAAGAAACTACCAGAACAAAAGCATGAAGGCTTGAGATTATGTGTATATTCAGTGAGTAGCAAACAGACTAGAGAGGCATTGTGGAATGGGCAGCTAAATATAGAAAGGTCAACCTTGATTGTAGAGAGGTTTTCTGAGCACCACACTAAGGAATTTTGGCTTAGTTATTTGGCACTAGGAAGCCCCTGAAGGTCTTTGAGAAGGGGAATTAGATGAACAGGACTGTATTTAGGAAAACAAGGCTTGTAGCAATATGTAGGGGGAAGGAGTCTGGTGCCAGAAAGATGAGTTATATGTTATTGCAATGCTTATGCAAGAGATTATGAAAGCCAGAATTAGGGTGGAGTTGGATGGCAAGGGATGATTCTGAGAAATACTGAGAAATATCATTAACAGGAGCAACCTCACTAATTAAAAAACAACTGCATGCATAATCTACTGGTGGTACATCAGTAACAACATTTTAATTCACTACATCTTTATTGAGCCCCTACTAGAAACAGGTGTTATATTAGGCACTGTCAGGGATATAAAGATAAATATGAAAGAATTTCTAACCAAATACTTTTTTTCATTACCTACAATTTGCCATGTACTATTCCAAGCTTTTTGATTGTAGTTTCTAAATTAATCTTCATAACATTATACAGCATAACATTATATAATATAATAACCATAACAACATAGTTACTATTATTTTCTCCAATTTGCAGAAGAGGACACCAAAGGTTGGAGAGGCAGAATGACTTGCTCAAGACTACACGATATTCCTAGCACCTTGCACAACACACAAACAACCATTATTAATATAGGTCAAGGCATTCCTCTCTGGCCTAGACAGTTGCATTAACATGTTAGCTAGTCTTTGCACTTCTACTCTTCCCATAATATCTCTTCTTTACTCGGCAACCAGAATAATATTTTTAAAAACAAATATAAGTCACTTATATTTGCTAAAAACCTTTCTGTGGTTTACTACTGTGCTTACAATATAACCCCAGGTCCTCTCCTCAGACCACCCCACCCTGCATAATTGGCCCCTGACCATTGGCCATCATAGTTCAACAACACTCACTTTTTTTGCAGGCTCTGGACTATTCTAAGCACTTGCCCACCTCAGGCCCTTTGTAAGTGCATTTTCTCTACCTGGCATCATCCCCATTCTTTTTCTTTTAGCAAGACAGAACACACTCATTGGGGGAGGTAAGGGGGAGGGCAGAGGGAGAAAGAGAATCAGAAGCAGTCTCCATGCCCAGAGCAGAGCCAAAAGCAGGGCTCAATCTCATGACCCTGAGATCATGACTTGAGCTGAAATCCAGAGTCAGATGTTTAACTGACTAAGCCCCCCAGGTGTTACAATGATCTCATCCCCATTCTTTATCATCTAAAATTCTTACTTATACTTTTTGTTTTTGTGTGTTTAGTTTTTTGTTATCTGAAGCATCATACTGTGCCATATTGGAGGCTGGGGCAAAAGGAAAAATCAGTAATACTGATCCTAACATTATTTAATGTTTTTATTTGTTTCTACATGGAATTTTTGCATTGATTTTTATTTTTTAAAATACTGCATTAAGATATTATTGATCTTGACTATTGAGGTTTTTGGGTACCCCTTTAAAACTTACACTAGAGGCAAGTGCCTCACTCTCCTCACTCTTCTTCTACTCTTGGTTATTTGTCTGAGTAACCTTCAAAGCTTCAGGATAGAGGAACCATATCTGTTTTATTCACTATTGCATCCAATGTGTGTAGCAGAGTGAGTTGCATAGAAAGAGCAAAAAAGAAATTTGCTGAATAATTGAATGAATGCCCAAATGTATCATCATATTTCATCATCATCTAACCCTGTATTTGGGTATTCTCTCCTGTTCATAGATGAAAAAAACTGATGCTTAAAGACGTTAAGTACCTGGCTAAGGTAGGTACACAGTTAATTCGTAAATAGATGGCCTGAAATTAGAATCCAAGTCTCTGACGTCAGACCCAGGGCTTTCCTAGTTCACAAGCCCCTGCCCCGAGGTGCTTTCAAACAAAAGCTAAATAGACATTTACCAGACTACTGCAGAAGGAGTTTCTGGATTATATGGGAAGTGGACTAGTTGACTTACCAGTTCTCTTCAAATACTTAATGTTCTTTAATTCTATCATAAT
>ML100845.1:16161-34436 GCA_003697995.1 Taxidea taxus jeffersonii | reverse complement strand
CCCCCATTGCATCTCCACTTCCTCATATCAAGGAGATCATATGATAGTTGTCTTTCTCTGATTGACATATTTCACTAAGCATAATACCCTCTAGTTGCATCCAAGTCGTCGCAAATGGTAAGATTTCATTTCTTTTGATGGCTGCATAGTATTCCATTGTATACATATATACCACATCTTCTTTATCAATTCATCTGTTGATGGACGTCTAGGTTCTTTCCATAACTTGGCTATTGTGGAGTTTGCTGCTATAAACATTCGGGAACACGTGCCCCTTCGGATCACTACGTTTGTATCTTTAGGGTAAATACCCAGTAGTGCAATTGCTGGGTCATAAGGTAGCTCTATTTTCAATTTTTTGAGGAACCTCCATGCTGTTTTCCAGAGTAGTTGCACCAGCTTGCATTCCCACCAACAGTGTAGGAGGGTTCTCCTTTCTCCGCATCCTCGCCAGCATCTATCATTTCCTGACTTGTTCATTTTAGCCATTCTGACTGGTGTGAGGTGGTATCTCATTATGGTTTTGATTTGTATTGAAATATCTATTTTAAATGAATGAGGTAGATTTGTATGTGCTGATTTAGAATAATAGCCAAATTAGTAAGAGAAGCAATTCAAAGAATAAAAGCTTATATGGCCCCACTTATATTAAAACAAAATAAAGGATTATCTGTATAAATGTTCGTTAGATAACTTTGTATATGCCCAGAAATTTTCTAGAAAGTACCCATAAGATTTTAACAGTAAAGAATTTTTGGAGGTGGAGATTGAATATAAGTAAAATGAGAGGTTTTCAGTTTTTCATTTGTTTTTTTCGATTTATCTTTCTCGAGTATGTATTACTTTAAAATAAAGAGCAGGGGCGCCTGGGTGGCTCAGTTGGTTAAGCGACTGCCTTCGGCTCAGGTCATGATCCTGGAGTCCCAGGATCGAGTCCTACATCGGGCTCCCTGCTCAGCAGGGAGTCCGCTTCTCCGGCTGACCTCTCTCCTCTCATGCTCTCTCTCTTTCAAATAAATAAATAAAATCTTAAAAAAAAAAATAAATAAAGAGCAAACCACCATCAGGAAAAGAAAAAAGTGATGAGGCATTCTTGGTAAATATTCTAAAATATCGGGGCGTCTGGGTGGCTCAGTGGGTTAAAGCCTCTGCCTTCAGCCCAGGTCATGATCCCAGGGTCCTGGGATTGAGCCCCACATTGGGCTCTCTGCTTGGCGAGGAGCCTGCTTCCCCCTCTCTTGCTCTGCCTGCCTCTCTGCCTACTTGTGATCTCTCTCTGTCAAATAAATAAATAAAACTTAAAAAAAATCTAAAATATCTATAAAATCCTTTATATCTTATGGATGTACCACAGCTCTTTAATCATTTCGCTGTTGATGGACATATCAGATTGTTTTCCATTTCTCACTCTGGTAAATTATGTTTGGGACATCTCTGTGTAGCTTTCAGATGATTTCTTTAAAATAGATTCTCAGGGGCGCCTGGGTGGCTCAGTGGGTTAAAGCCTCTGCCTTCGGCTCAGGTCATGATCCCAAGGTTCTGGGATCGAGCCCCGCATCAGGCTCTCTGCTCAGCGGGGAGCCTGCTTCCTCTTCTCTCTATCTGCCTGCTTCTCTGCCTACTTGTGATCTCTGTCTGTCAAATAAATAAATAAAATCTTAAAAAAAAATAAAATAAAATAGATTCTCAGAAATGGAAGTCAAAGAGTATGGGTATTTTAAGGTCTCAGTACATATTGCCAAATTGCTTTCCAAAATGATTGTAGCAATTTATACTCCTGCAAAGCCTCCAAATTGAAGTTTCTTCAAGCTTTCTTATTACATGATTGCTGCAACTATTGAGTTATATTTGTGCTGTGAATCTGTTACGTGAAAAAGAGCTGGACAGTCCCCCGCCCCATTTTTTAGATTTAAAACATTGTTAACAAAATTAAATAGTCCAGAAAGGTAATATTCTTGACTTTTCAAGATATTCTTGATATGTCCTCTTTATTTCCATCTCTTACTATAGTCACCTGTAAGTAGGAATAAAGGAAATATTAGGAATCCTATTTCTGTGTGCCTTAAGCTTTTTCATCTTTGTATGATGAAGTTTCTGGATTTTTTTCTGTGGCATAATGCACAGATCATTTATGTTCTTGCCACGAACTCTATGTGTAATACGTTACAAATTCTTGGTCTTTTTCCATTAATTGCTGCCAATTATTACAAATCTTAACAGTGTTCTCCATAAGTCAGCTCATAGATAAGAAAAGACCATTTTTACCTTCATTATTGAGGGATTGCATATCTTGGTCTCAGAGCATACAGCTTAAGAGTTACAGAGGTCAAGGAGCTAAAAATAAGTTCTTAGGAATTTATTCTTTCAGTTCTTTCTTATCTGCATTAGTTTTATTCGTTTTATTAGTTCTTATCTGCATTTGTTTTCTTTTTCTTTTACTGAGATATAATTAATAATTTCAGCCTTTTAAAGTGTACAATCCAGGCGTGCCTGGATGGCTTGGTCCTTTAAGCATCTGACTCTTGATCTCAGCTGAGGTCTTGACCTCGGAGTCATGAGTTCAAGCCCCACCTTGGGCTCCACCCTGGCATGGAGCCTACTTTAAAAAATAATAATAAAATAGAACAATAAACATTAAAAATATATATAAGTGTACAATCCAATTGCTTCTTGGCTTTTTGGTTAAGATCAAGTGTAAAGTATATAATCCAGTGGGTTTTCCTTAGTATATTCAACAAAGTTTTACAGTCATTACCACTATCTAATTCCAGAATGTTTTCATTCCCCAAAGTAACACCATAGCCATTAGTCACTTCCAGATTCTTCTTCCCTTTAGTCCCATGGCAACTACTAATCTGCTTTCTGTCTTTATGGATTTGCCTATTCGGGACATTTCATATTTTCACTTAGCATAATGTTTCCAAAGTTCATCTGTTTATAACATGAATCAATATTTTATTCCTTTTTATTGCAAAATAGTATTCCTTTGAATAGATAGGCCACATTTTATTTATCTATTCAAAGTTTGTAGACATTTGGGTTATTTCCACTCTTTGGCTATTGAGAATAGTGTTACTGGGAACATTTCACATACAGGCGTTTGTGTGGATGTGTTTTCTTTCTTTTTTTTTAAGTTGCACAGAGAACTCTACTGACACTGAGGAATTATCTTCCTGAAAGGGACCCCCAAGGCATGGGTATAGATTAAATAACCTTTTAGGATTACAGCCTTTTAGAAAGGTTAGTCTTGATTCAAAGGCCAGCTCTAGAAAAGCAGATTATTTTAGAGAAAATAAAATAGCTGAATCTGGCCAACAAACTGAATATTTAGTGAAGTACCCCTTTTACAGAGAAATTTTAATTTTATTTGATGTTTTTTCAATCACGATGCGTGTACTCTTTAATATGCACCACCTAGTGCACCCCCACCCTCACTTCCCCTCTGGTAGCCATCAGTTTGTTTTCTGTAGTTAAGAGCCTGTTTCTTGATTTGTCTTTCTCTATTTTTTCCTCTACTCATTTGTTTTGTTTCTTAAATTCCAAAAATGAGTGAAATTGTATGTATTTGTTTTCCTCTGACTGGCTTATTTCGCTTAGCATTATACACTCTAGCTCTATCCATGTTGTTGCAAATGGCAATGTTCTTTCTATGGCTGAATAATATTCCATTACACACACACACACACACACACACACACACACACACCATCTTCTTTATCCATTCATCTATTGATGGAGATGGACACAGACTACTTCCACAGTTTGGCTTATTATAAGTAATACTGCAGTGTACACAGGGGTGCATGTATTCATTTGAATTAGTGTTTTTGTATTTTGGGAGTGAATACCTAGTAGTGTGATCACTGGCTTGTAGGATGGTTCTGTTTTGTTTTTTTTTTTGTTTTTTTTTTTAAGATTTTATTTATTCATTTGATAGACAGAGATCACAAGTAGGCAGAGAGGCAGAGAGAGACAGAGGAGAAAGCAGGCTGTCCACAGAGCAGAGAGCCCTATGCGGGGCTCGATCCCATGACCCTGGGATCATGACCCGGGCTGAAGGCAGCGGCTTTAACCCACTGAGCCACCCAGGCGCCCCGGATGGTTCTGTTTTTAATTTTTTGAGGAACATCCATACTGTTTTCCACAATGGCCATGCCAGTTTGCATTCTCACCCATAATGTTAGAGGGTTCGTTTTTTCTACATCCTTGCCAACACTTGTCATTTTTTGTGTTTTTTTGATTTTTGCCATTCTCACAGTTGTGAGGTAATATCTCTTGGTAATTTTGATTTGCATTTTTTGATGATCAGGGATTATGAGCATGTTTTCATGTGTCTGTTGGCCACCTCTATGTATTCTTTAGAGAAATGTCTATTCATATCTTCTGCCCATTTTTTAATTGGATGATTGGTTTTGGATATTGAGTTGTATCAGTTCTTTATATATTTTGGATACTAACCTTTTATGGGATATGTTGTTTGCAAATGTCTTTTCTCATTCAGTAGGTTGCCTTTTCGTTTTGTTAACTATTTCCTCCACTGTGCAGAATCTTTTTATTTCAATATAGTCCCAATAGTTTATTTTTGCTTTTATTTCCCTTGCCTCAGGAGACCTATCTAGAAAAATGTTCTATGGCCAATGTGAGAGCAATTACTGCCTGTGCTCTCTTTAAGGATTTTTATGGTTTCAGGTCTCACATTTAGGTCTTTAATCCATTTTGACTTTATTTCTGTGTATGGTGTAAGAAAGTGGTCCAGTTTCATTTTTTAGCATGTAGCTGTCTTATTTTCCCAGCACTATTTGTTGAAAAGACTGTTTTTTCCCATTGTATATTCATTCCTCCTTTGTCAAAGATTAATTGACTGTATAACTGTGGGTTTATTTCTGGGTTTTCTGTTTTGTTTTTTTTTAAAGATTTTATTTATTCATTTGACAGACAGAGATCACAAGTAGGCAGAGAGGCAGGCAGAAAGAGAGAGGAGGAAGCAGGCTTCCTGCTGAGCAGAAAGCCCGATGCTGGGCTCAATCCCAGGACCCTGGGATCCTGACCTGAGCCGAATGGGTTTTCTGTTCTATGCCATTGATCTATGTGTCTGTTTTTGTGCCATTACTTTACTGTTTTATAACTACCACTTCGTAATATGACTTGAAGTCTGGAATTGTGATACCTCCAGTTTTGGTTTTTTTTTCAAGATTGCTTTGGCTAGTGGCACCTGGGTGGCTCAGTGGGTTAAGCCTCTGCCTTTGGCTCAGGTCATGATCTCAGGGTCCTGGATCAAGCCCCACATCGGGCTCTCTGCTCCCACTCTGCCTACTTGTTATCTCTCTCTCTGTCAAATAAATAAATAAAATCTTAAAAAAAAAAAAGATTGCTTTGGCTGCTCAGGGTCTTTTAAGATTCCATACAAATTTTAGGGTTGTTTATTCTAGTTCTGTGAAAAATGCTACTGGTATTTTGATAGGGATTTCACTAAATCTTTAGATTGCTTTGAATAGTATAGCCATTTTAACAGTATTTGTTCTTCCAACACATGATCGTGGAATGTCTTTCCATTTTTTTGTGTTACCTTGAATTTCTTTCATCAATGGTTTATAGTTTTCAAGTCTTACACTTTTTTGGTTAAGTTTATTCCTAAATATTTTATTGTTTTTATACAGTTGTACTTGGGATTATTTTCTTCATTTCACTTTCTGCTTCATTACTAGTGTAAAGAAATGCAACAGACTTCTGTACATTGATTTTGTATCCTGCGACTTTACCGAATTCATTTATCAGGTTTAGTAGTTTTTGGTGGCATCTTTAGGGTTTTCTATATGTACTGTTATATCCTCTGTAAATAGTGAGAGTTTTACTTTTTCTTTACCAATTTGGATGCCTTTTATTTCTTTATGTTGTCTAAATGCTGTGGCTAGAACTTAAGTACTAGTACCATAGAAGTGGTAAGAGCAGACATTCTTGTTTTGTCCCTGACCTGAAGGGAAAAGCTCTCAGTTTCTCCCCTTTGAGTGTGATGTTTGCTGTGGGTTTTTCATATAAGGCCTTTATTATGTTGAGGTATGTTCCCTGTAGACCTACTTTGCAGAAGGTCTTTTTTTAAAAATCACGATCGGGTGTTATACTTTGTTGAATGCTTTTTCTGCATCTGTTGGAATGATCTTGTGGTTTTTATCCTTCTCTTATGATGTGACACAGCACATTGATTGTTTTGTGAATATTGAACCACCCTTGCATCCTGGGAATAAATCCTGCTTGATCGTGGTGTCTTTTAAATGTATTGTTGGGTTCAGTTTGCTAGTATTTTGTTAAGGATTTTTGCGTCTATATTCATGAAAGATACTGGACTGTAGTTCTCCTTTTTGTGGTGCTTTTATCTGATTTTGGTATCAGGTGGTACTGGCCTCAGAATGAATTTGGAAGTTTTCTTTCCTCCAATTTTTTTTTAATACTTCTTTTTTAAAGACTTTTATTTATTTGACAGAGAGAGTGGGGGGCAGGGAAAGGGGAAAGGAGAGGGAGAATCTCAAACAGACATGGGGCTTTATCTCACAACCTTGAGATCATGACCTGAGCTGAAACCAAAAGTCAGACCCCAACCGACTGAACCACCCAGGCGCCCCTATTTTTGGAATAGTTTGAGGAGAATAGGTATTAATTCTTTTTTTTTAAAAGATTATTTATTTATTTATTTGACAGACAGAGATAACAATTAGGCAGAGAGGCAGGCAGAGAGGAGGGAGCAGGCTCCCCGCTGAGCAGAGAGCCAGGTGCTGGGCTCGATCCCAGGACCCTGGGATCATGACCTGAGCTGAAGGCAGAGGCTTTAACCTACTGAGCCACCTAGGTGCCACCCTCTACTTGTCTTTTTATTATTGAGTTGTAATTTTTTATATGTTCTGAATAATAGACCTTTATCAGACATATGATTTGCAAATAATCCTCCCATTTGGATTGTATTTTCAGTTTCTTGGTGGTAACCTTTGAAGCACAAAAGTTTTTAGTTTTGATGAAGTCCAGTTTATCTGTTTTTTTTTCTTTTGTTGCCTGTCATTGTTGGTGTCATATCTAAAAATATCATTACCTATTCTAGGGTCATGAAGATATATTCCTCTGTTTTCTTCTAAGGGTTCTAGAAGCTTTGCTAATAATCTTATAGATGTTTTTCAAGTATAAAGTATATCCTGCTTTAAAAATATATATCTAGTTTCAAATTTTCTGAAGGAGAAAGGTTCTGGTTTATATTTTTATTTTGAAGAAGAGGGAAGTGTTCTGAATGACCAACAGATTAATTATATCGCCTCCAGTTTGAGGACAGAACGTCCTAGCTGGGAATCATGATGTAACTTCAGTTACCATCTATTGAGCACCTATTCCATGCCAGATACTGTTTTAAGATTTGAGGATATGTCTTTAGGCCAAAAATGTTAGGAATTTTTAGGAACATGATTAGACTAATGGTCACGTTATCTAAACAAGACATTCATAGTATATTGTGCATGTTATTGTCTATTAATAGTGATCCTTGTGTATGATTCTTTTCTTAAAAATTTCCCTAAAATGGGGGCGCCTCGGTGGCTCAGTCTGTTGAGCATCTGCCTTTGGTTCAGGTCACGATCCCAGGGTCCCTGCTTGGTGGGGATCCTGCTTCTCCTTCTCCCTCTGCCTTCCACTCTGCCTACTTGTGCTCCCTCTCTTTCTCTCTCAAATAAATAAATAAAATCTTTTTTAAAAAATTTATCTAAAGTGTCAGAAAGAGAATAATGTTTACCCAAAATACTTGGATAAGAATTTGTTTTAAATAAGTATTGCAGGGGCACCTGGGTGGCCCAGTCAGGTAAGCGGCTGCCTTCAGTTCCGGTCATGGTCCTGGGATTTTGGGATTGAGCCCTACATCCGGCTCCCTGTTCAGTGAGGAGCCTGCTTCTTCGTCTCCCTCTGCCTGCTACTCTGCCTGCTTGCGCTCTCTCTCTGTCAAATAAATGAATAAAAATTATTAAAAATTTTTTTAAAAAATAAGTATTGCAAAAACAGTTTTCATAACATTCATTTCTCTAGAATATGTTGTAATTTGGGAAGCCAAATTTGACTAAACTTTAAATTTTTATTAATTTAACGTGTTAGCTATGAACTCTTGTGCCCTTGAACCCTTGAGTCAACCTTTGTGTAGCACGTTCACATTACCTGCTGCAAGATATAGTATTTTGCATTTCTTTTATTTTAATAAACTTATCTCTTTAGAGCAGTTTTAGGTTCAAGAATCTTTTTATGAACAGCCATCCCCCAACAACATACCGTTTTGACTCTTAATAATACTTCTGAGGAAATGCACTGCATAGATAACCAGAAGTAAAAATTAAATTGTGTTTTTTAAAGCTTAAGTGAGTAGGTAATGGCACCACCAGCTTCCTAATTGTTCAAGTCAAAAACCAAGGATCCTAGCCTCAAATGTTCTTTTTCACTCGCCTCACATCCATTTGACTAGCAAGTTTTAATGGTCATAACCCCCAAGTATATCTTACTATAATCTTACTATTTCTTTCCATCTCCATTAACATCATCTCTCACCTAATCTCCTAAGTGGTCTCCTTGTTTTTTTACCCTTGCCCCAGTGACTTTCACTTACCCTTAGAATAAGATCCAGGTTTCTGATCATGGAGTATTGTGCCTTTCATCATCTGAACTTTCCCCCTCTTTTTAGCCTCATGTCTTTTTTTTTTCTCTTTCATTGAATTATGGACACACTAGAGTTTTTCCTATTCTTCAAACATACTGAACTTTTTCCTGCCTCAAGATCTTTGTACTTGCTATTCCTTCAGCCTTTAATGTTGTTTCTTCACTATCAGTACCTCATAAGTCTTCCCTAATTCTTCTAAAGTGAGCACAGTCTGCTCTCCTACCTTCTGCCTGCATTTTCAGGTGCATCCACCTTACTTTCTTAGGTGGTGGATTAAAAATGGCCACACATTCTTTGCAGTTCATCTTATCAGGAGGTGGAGTCTGTTTCGTATCTCTTGAATCTGGGCTTGCTTTATGGTTTGGTCTGAGGGGTAGGATGTGGCATAGGTGACATTATGGGACTTACAGGCACAGGCTCCAGAGGCCATGCAGCTATGCTGTCACCCTGTAAGAACTACTGCCTTGTGAACAACCCCATGTTAGTCTCCTTGTGGATGAGATGCCACAGGGAAAGAGAGGGAGAAGGAGAAAGGGGGCAAGAGAAAGCATGTGCACAGCCATCCCAGCTAAGGCTCCAGACACATGAGTAAGGTCATCTGGGATCTGCCAACTGATTGTGAAACACGTGGATTGGCCTAAACAATACTGTGTAGAGCAGAGTAACTGTCTAGCTGAGCCAAACCCAAATTGGCAACCCATAGTACCCTGAGAAAATAAGTAGTTATTTTAATCCAGGTTTTGAGGTAGTTAATTATACAGCAATAGTTAACTTATTTAATTCCTTCACAACACTTTGTAGCTACAATTACATATGCATGGGGTTGCTTACTTTATTAAATTTCCATCAGAATGTAAATACCCTGAGATTGAAGATTTTGTGCATCTTGTTCACAGTTAGATTCTGAACACTGAGAAAAGGGCCTTGCACATAAAAAAATTGCTCAGTAGATACTTAGTAAATGAATGAAACAGTGAACAAATAGATAGATAATACATTGTATGACCTGTTAGAAATAGCCTCTGGTGGGGCGCCTGGGTGGCTCAGTGGGTTAAAGCCTCTGCCTTCGGCTCAGGTCATGATCCCAGGGTCCTGGGATCGAGCCCCACATCGGGCTTTCCGCTCAGCAGGGAGCCTGCTTCCTCCTCTCTCTCTGCCTCTCTCTCTGCTTCTCTCTGCCTACTTGTGATCTCTGTATGTCAAATAAATAAATAAAATCTTAAAAAAAAAAAAGAAATAGCCTCTGGTTTTCTTTCAGGGTTAATTCTGAAAGACTTCTTGAGTTTCACCCTTTTGCACCCTAGTTCACTTGCTAGCTTTGTGATCTCGGCTAAGTCACTTAACTTCCTCATGCCTTACATAAAGACCAAATGAGCTGATCCTTGGAAAGCACTTATTGCAGTACCTGGCACGTAGTCCAATACATTTAAATAGGAAAAAAACCCCAGCCAATCACCTTGTGAGTGCATTTATTTGTCCATGGCCTTAACTTTGTAGGAACAACAGCAACGTCTTTTTTTATGTTGTGTTTAGTTTCCTAATTTAAGTATAATGGACAATCTCCTCTTTTAGTTTTTTAGTGTGGGGAGGGTCTTTATTTTTTTTAACAGATGCTTGGAAGCTGAACTTGAGTCCCTAAATTTTTTTTAAAGGTTTTATTTATTCATTTGACAGAGAGAGACACAGCGAGAGAGGGAACACAAGCAGGGGGAATGAGAGAGGGAGAAGCAGGCTTCCCACTGAGCAAGAAGCCCAGTACAGAGGCTCAATCCCAGGACCGTGGGATCATGACCTGAGCCGAAGGTAGACGCTTAACGATTGCGCCTCCCAGGTGCCCCGAGTCTCTAAATTAGTGGCTAACTTTTCTGTAAAATAATTAAATAGGAAATACATTAACCATATAGAGAAAATAAAAGACTGTATTAGTATTAAGATAGGTTATGCTGCAGTAATAAACCCCAGATTTCAGTGGCTTCAAACAAATTATTTCTTGTTCATGTTACATGTTCATTGTGGATCTTCTGTGTCATCATCATCCTCCTTCCAGGATGCAGAATAACTTTCTGAAATATTGCCAGTCACTGTGGCAGAGGGAAAGGGGACAGTGGCAGATTTAATACCTATCACTTCTGCCCATAATTAGCAGCTGATACAAGCTGTGCAGCTACACGTGAGTTCAGCAAGATAGGGGAGGCAGTCCTATGACATGTACCCAGAAGGAGAGAGAATTACTATTTTTGAACAGCTCTAATGGCTGCCAGACAGAGATCAGTGGTGTCTTGCCTGATATAATGGTCAGGTCTAGCCCAGGAGCTGTCTTTGCCCAGGGTTTTGTTTTTGTTTTGTTTTGTTTTGTTTTCCAATAGCAGTTTCCTTCACCATGGTTTTATGTGGAAAGAACTGTTGCGTTTGTTGATCATTTTTTTCTACAGTGATCAGGTAGAAATTCTGAGGTTTCAGTGACTCATATTTTACATACACTTTAACAACTTTCATTTTTAAAATGGGTTTTTCTTTTGAGTCACCAATTCATCATTAATAATTGACAATGTGAAACCACCTTGAGGAGATAAGGACACCATATTAACCTTCCATCTAAAAAACAAAAGGATATAAAGTGGAAAGCTTCTTATGTTGAGTTTTCTCATTGTCTCCCCTGTCTCTCTCTCTCTCACACACACACACACACTCCTACCCATAATTCAGCCCTAGTGCCTTTGTTCCTTGCTCCTTTTGCTCCTTTAGTAGAGGGTATGTATGAAAAAAAGGACATCATTTTAGATAATCTTGCTAGCTGTTCAAAACTCTACTACCAATTTTTGTAGATAACTGAGAATTGGTTAAAATAGCTTATGCAGAATGAAAATTTATAATGTAATTTAAAAGAATTATGGCCAGAGATCAGCACTGAATGCTTTCCTTCTTACAGCATGGTGGGGGCATTGAATAGAAAGTAGTTTGGTAGAAACACTGCAGAATTTGTTTTGATTGCCATCTTTTAGTTGGTTTTACTACAGTGAGAGAAAAATTGAAACATGGGTATTAGTCATTAAAGGTCATTTGGCAGTAGCATTTACTTGGCAGTGAGTTCGCTTTTTTCTCCTGCCACCCAAGTTATTTTATTTCTTTCTGTTGATTTACATAACCTCTTAGAAATGTTTCAGTACCATAAAGAACCTAAGATACAATAAACTATACTTGGGGTGTGTGTGTGTGTGTGTGTGTGTGTGTGTGTGTGTATGTGTGTGTGTGTGTATTTAATCTTGAGCATTTTTTTTTGCCGGAGTTTAACACCAATTGTGCTTTAAATTATGTTTCAATAATGTTGAAGTAGCAAAGAAACTCTTAAATACCTTACTGTGTTTGCAGTGGCAAATGTTAAATTAAGTATTAAAGTATTTTTATTAAACCTCCTTAACTTTTAAATACTTTTGTCCATATAATTGTTCCTCCTGCTTAAGACTAGTTCTTAGGGGCCGGGTTTAGAAGGCCTTAGAAGGCCTTGTTCCTTGGGTCTCAAAACTAGGATGTCATGCTGCTACTTGCCTTCAAAGAACATATACTGCCCCAATGTTTGCTCTGAGAAGGTGTTTGAGTAATTTTTTCTATATTGAAATCTAGAATCGAAAACTTGTCATTTTTCCCAGTTTACTTTCATAAGTTCTGTTGATTACTAATGATTGGAAATAAGTGATTGAAGATTATTTCTAAATATTTTCTTAACTTTAGTCAACTGGTTAACAATAGTTTCTTTCCAGTGGAATTTAAAAAGTGGTTCTTGGGGGTGCCTGGATGGCAGCTGACTCTTGGTTTCGGCTCAGGTTGCGATCCCAGGGTTGTGAGATCGAGCTGAGCCCTGCGTCGGGCTCCGTGCTGAGCACAGAGCGTGCTTGAGATTCTCTCTTCTCTTTCCTCTGCCCCTCCCAACTTGTGCTTGCTCTCCGTGTCTCTCTCTAAAATAAAAAAAAATTTTTTTAAATGGTTCTTTCAGTGTTTTTAAGGGTAGGAGTTACAGACACAGTTATTAAACCAGTTTTTATAGCTTAAACTTTCATCCAGGAAAGCACTTTTTACTTTATCCAAATTATAGATTTCTGCAAGTACTCATTCTATTTCTTTAGAAAAAAACTAACATGTTCTTAAGATATTCTTAAAGATAAAGAAATATGTAGTATTACAAACTGAATCACTAAAGATTCTGCTATATTTTAGAATACCGATTCTCAGACTTTAGTGTGCCTCAGAACCACCTTGAATGCTTGTTAAACAGGATGCTGGCCCTACACCCAGAGTTCTGATTCAGAAGGTCTGGGGTGGGGCTGAGAATTTATGTTTCTAAAAAGTTCTTAGGTAATGCTGATACTTCTGGGTTGGGGGGCCCACATCTTGAGAACCACTATTATATAAACAGTTTCTCAGAAGTGTGTTCATACTGCTTTACAAAAATAAGCAATTTATAAAAGTCAAACACTCAAAATTATTAGAAGTCTTAATGATTCTTGGATTGGGAATCTTTTTTTTTTTAAGATTTTATTTATTTATTTCAGAGAGAGAGAGTGAGAGAGAGAGCATGAGAGGGGAGAAGGTCAGAGGGAGAAGCAGACTCCCCGTGGAGCTGGGAGCCCAATGCGGGACTCGATCCCGGGACTCCGGGATCATGACCTAAGCTGAAAGCAGTTGCTTAACCAACTGAGCCACCCAAGCACCCAGGAATCTGTTTTTTTAACTGACTATATGAAACTCATTTTAAGGTACTGAAACTGGGTTGTTGTTTTTTTTTAAGATTTTATTTATTTATTTGACAGACAGAGATCACAAGTAGGCAGAGAGGCAGGCCGGGGGGGGGGGGGGGGGGGGGGGGGCGGGGGGGACGGTGGGGGGGCGGGGAAGCAGGCTCCCTGCTGAGCAGAGAGCCCGATGCAGGGCTGGATCCCAGGACCCTGGGATCATGACCTGAGCCGAAGGCAGAGGCTTTAACCCACTGAGCCACCCAGGCACCCCTGAAACTGGGTCTTAAGAATAATATACTTCTGGGACGCCTGGGTGGCTCAGTTGGTTAAGCAGCTGCCTTTGGCTCGGGTCATGATCCCAGCGTCCTGGGATCCAGTCCCACATCGGGCTCCTTGCTCGGCGGGGAGCTTGCTTCTCCCTCTGCCTCTGCCTGCCACTCTGTCTGCCTGTGCTCTCTCTCTCTCTCTCTAACAGATAAATTAAAAAAAAAAAAAAGAATAATATACTTCTTCCACTTTCAAAATAGAAGTTTGTCATATTTCCATAACCAAGTAGTATTATATATCAAGTAGTTATATTATATTGTATTACATAACTTCATGTATAATACTTATATATCATAATTATATATTATGTATACTTATATGTAATATTTATGTAATAATTATAATATTATAAGTATTATATTATCAAGTAGTTTTATTAGCATTTTGACAATTTTAAGGTACCTGAGTATGACTTTTAAAAAATGTTAATTAGCCAAAGAGAATGTGCTGATTGAGGAAAGCCTAAGACTAAAAGTAATTATGTGGATTATCAAACCCATAGAATTGCTTTTTTCTCTCGAGGACATCTGAAATAATCACTCAGTTAAGTCATTGTTAGTATGTATTTGTCAGCCTAAGATTTTTTTAAAAAAGGAAAAAAGAAAAATAGTGGAAACTATAAACTTGGACTATGAATATTAAGGCAGAGAACTTGGTAGCAGCATTTAAGTTTGATTTCATTAGGATTTAGGAAGGGCTGATACGCATTCTCTAATCTATAAACTTATTACATGGAGTGGAAAAGTAGATCTAATCTT
The DNA here is from genome assembly GCA_003697995.1 of Taxidea taxus jeffersonii. Lineage (NCBI taxonomy): Eukaryota > Metazoa > Chordata > Mammalia > Carnivora > Mustelidae > Taxidea > Taxidea taxus. The sequence goes on along the minus strand of ML100845.1, from coordinate 19,950 downwards.
GATTCCTTATTTTTTAAAATACTTGCATCTGGCTAGTCAGAGGTGATGTAAGTGACTTGGGGAAATAAATAGGTGTTTGTGAATGCCAATCCAGAAGTTTACTAAAAAACGCACACAAAATTTTTTTCTTACTATCCATCTTTCATGACATGGTAACTCAATGAAGTCACATTACCCTAGATCAAATAATGCCAGACCGGCTGGGGACTTCCTTCATCCATGTGCAATTCCACCCACTCCACCTGTTTCACATGTTGTAAGACTTCTGTTTTGTCACATGACTGCTGAAATAGTCTACACCATTCAGAATTATTCTTGCATGGACTGATTGCTAATGGAGTGAATGATCGACTGTCGCATAAGTGGATTTTTGGTGAAGTAATCAAGAGAATAAGTATAAAGATGAATGAAGCCAGGCAAACTTGCTATAATGAATTTGATCTCGTATCTGTTTCTTCCAGGATATCCCCAAAAGGGTATACGTTGCATAGTGTTGGAAACAAAATTTCCCCTATTGCGTTAGTCAGTCAAATGATTGTGTGTTTTAGAACAGCATTGTTAGGAATACAGTGTTGCCAGGCTCCCATATCTGTTTCTCTCTCTGACAAAATCTTAATGGCAAGTTGATTCTTCTCTCGATGTGCCACTGATAATGTTTGTGTGATAACTGTTTGGGGTGTGGTGAGATTGTCTTTGTGAATCATTGTGTATACCTTGCTTCTATGACAGTATTTTAAAACATGCTTCTCAGGAATGTGCTAGGTAGAGCTACCTATGAAAATAAAATATCCACTTGAGCCAAAATTTAAAAATATATATTGTTAAATCTGTAAGGTAAACAGCAATTCCAGAAGGAGTAGTAAATTTACTCGAACATGTTTTTGAAGTTGTCTAAATTTTGAAGTTGTATAAATTATTTGTCCCTAATGATTATTACAGTGGTAATACTTTATTAGTCGTTAATTTTGTGTTAAAATATTTATTTTTAAAATAACAGATCTTTGGGGCGCCTGGGTGGCTCAGTGGGTTAAGCCTCTGCCTTCGGCTCAGGTCATGATCCCAGGGTCTTGGGATCGAGCCCCGCATTGGGCTCTCTGCTCAGCGGGGAGCCTGCTTCCCCCTCTCTCTCTGCCTGCCTCTCTGCCTACTTGTGATCTCTCTCTCTCCCTGTTAAATAAATAAAATCTTTTAAAAAAATAACAGATCTTTTTCCTTTTAAAAGTTTCTATTTCAGACTTTTAACTATTGAAAGGCTGATTTTTCTCTCAAATACAATTGAGATTAATTCAGAGCTTAAATTTACTGCAGTATTTCATTTAGACATTTTCTTTCCTAGATAGTATAGGAAGACTATACATTTCCTTCAAGTACTCATCCCCCATATCCAAAGTAGATACTCTTTATTTGTAGATGGTTTCTGCCCTGCTTGATTCTGTGAGATAAAAGATGGTTATAACAATGTATGCATTGCAAAAAATAAAATAAACTTAACATAAGCTAAAATAAAATTAAAGTAAGAGCACAAAGGGCAAATAAGCCTAGGAAAAATAAGAGGTTTGAGGTTGGTCCACAAAATTCATAACCAATGAAGTACTCTAGTAATGTGGTTATAAATTTCGTCAACAAACTTGATGAAAACATGATTGCCGAAGAGAAGGGGCTCGTCCTTTTATCTTCCCGCACATCATTCGTAAGCACTCCACACTGCCATTTATAAAAACTCTCATTACCTAAAGAGATTCTCAAAGGGCTGGGATGGGTTTGGGGAGAGTTAAGATATATCAGAAAGTGGAGAAGTTTGAAAACACATTATTCTGGTGCACCTTTTAAGGAGGTTATTTCTACTGTAAGAGTCATTGATTTGGGGGATTCACGTAATTCATAAGATCAAACAGAAAGAAATTGTTTAGAGAAAGTACCATTATTCCTAATATTTAAGCCAAAGAGATTTCTGATATGGGTACTCTGAGTGTTCTTTACAGCATCCTTGTTGGACCAAGCAAATGGATTGTGTAAGCATCAGCATTAGTAAAGGAGTCAGAAGAACAGTGTGTGAACTTGAGAGAACAGGCCTCAATAAGTCAGTATTCCTAATGCTGTCTCAGGTTGACCAGTGGCCTGGTAGCAGGACTCTAGCTTTCTGACCTCTTCAGAAAATGGGTAAGCTGATTTTTCCCTTCTGACTCACAGTAATCCGTAGCAGTACTAGATCTTGTTTTATAGCTTCTTTTTTTAAAAAAAGATTTATTTAGTTATTTACTTGACAGAGATCACAAGTAGGCAGAGAGACAGGCGGGGGGTGGGGGGGTGGGCGGGGAAGCAGGCTCCCTGCTGAGCAGAGAGCCCGTTGCGGAGCTCCATCCCAGGACCCTAGGATCATGACCTGAGCCGAAGGCAGAGGCTTTAACCCACTGAGCCACCCAGGCACCCCTAGGTCTTGTTTTAAAAACTTATAATTTTATTGCAGTTTTTAAAAAAATCTGGCCAGGAAGTATATATTCCTAATATGCTTCCCTTGTAGTAAGCACTCTTAAGATTTAAAGAAATGCACAGGTGAGTTGGAGTATCAGAATTGCATTTGGTTTTTGTTAAGTAATTATGGCAAATGCCATTTCTTTTTTCTTTTTTTTTTTTAAAGATTTATTTTATTATTTATTTGACAGAGAGAGAGATCACAAGTAGGCAGAGAGGCAGGCAGAGAGAGAGAGAGGAGGAAGCAGGCTCCCTGCTGAGCAGAGAACCTGATGTGGGGCTCGATCCCAGGACCCTGAGATCATGACCTGAGCCGAAGGCAGAGGCTTTAACCCACTGCCACCCAGGCGCCCCAAATGCCATTTCTTTAATGTGAAAAAAGAAGTTTGCAAACTCAACATTTAATTTATTTTTTATTTTTTTTAATCTTTTTTTTTTTTAATTTGACAGAGAGAGAGATCACAAGTAGGTAGAGAGGCAGGCAGAGAGAGAGAGAGAGAGAGAAGGAAGCAGGCTTCCTGCTGAGCAGAGAGCCCGATGCAGGGCTCAATCCCAGGACCCTGAGATCATGACCTGAGCCAAAGGCAGAGGCTTTAACCCACTGAAACCCACCCAGGCGCCCTCAACATTTAATTTAATCAGCAGAGCATTTTTCTCACTCAGTTTTGTGTAAATCATAAATGCCTAGAAATTGCTTGTGTACATAAAGTTATAGAATTAGTCTACACTGAAGCTTTCCAATTATTATAGATCTCCCTCTCCTGAAAAAGATCTTCATGTACTCTGATATAAAGGGCAGGAAAACTACTTAAAATTTCTCTCATCAGTTTAAGAAAGAGGTAACAGGTAATCTTACTGCGTTTAAACTGAGAAGATAAATGGAAACAGCACTTCCTCTTCAAATAGCCCAAAATAACCCTGCAAAATATTCATAAAGTGTTTTATCAATATCAGTCTTTTACCAGAATAAGAACTTGAAAGTGAAAATTGCAAAGCCACATAGTTCCATGAGTGTAAAAACATCCTAAGTATACCAAATTCTTAATTACTCACCAGTATTTAGTTTTATTAATTCCAGTTCAATGTCCAGTACCTGGTTATCACTCTGACATGTCATCAGAGAGAAAAAAATTGACATAGAGATATCATAATATCTGTCATAGGCTCTCACCCAGAATACCACTTTATCTTTAGTCATCATGTCTTCATTAGACTCCTCTTCCCTGTGACAGTTTCTCAGACTTTATTTTGAAGACCTTGACCGTTTTGCAGAGTGCTGTGCAGGTAATATGTAAAATGTCCCTCAGTTGGGATTTG